>JAHWFP010123180.1:8557-36672 GCA_023313725.1 Lithobius niger | reverse complement strand
GACACGGATATTTTTTGGTTCATTACATAATTTTCAAAAGCAACATTATGCTGAAGGGCATTTTCCATTAGAAACGTTTTGTTGTTCTACTTCTGTGGACTCTGTTGTGGGCTGTTTGTCTGCTTCGGCATCGGTGCTACTTGTTTGGGCTGTGCCAGCCACTTGGGCATTGTCTTGCAGGGAAGCACCTTCCAATTGCGGGGGAGCTTCCACGCTCAGGTAGCCATCTTTGCTTAGGAATGACGTCACGTGGTCTGGGTTGATGTGTTCCGGCAGAACATATTTCCGATGCAAGCGACGGAAAGTGTGAACACCAGTGTCTTCATTCTTTTCGTCAGATTTAGCCTCGACCTCCAGCCATCCATCTTTAACTTTCACCTATTAAAAAAAAAAAGAAAAATAAAGGAGGTTATTAAAGATGTAATGAGACTACAAGCAGTAAGATTTTAATACCTCCAGCCTAACAATTCAGCCTTATTGGACAACTTTTAAGCCACACATTGCGCCAAATTTAGGGCACGTTAACGCAACCACTCGCTTTTGCATTCTCGCAGCTAGAATCTAGAACACTGCCTCACCTCAATTTCCAACATGGCGGCGGTTTTATGTCTGCCGCCTCGCAACGAAACCAGCAAATAACGCGAGTTCAGAAGCGTTTGGGAAAATTGTTTCGTCATGAGGAATTCTTTATATTATTGGCACGGATTATAAGACTGAAGGTATTTACTCAAACGATGTCGGAGTTAGCTAATCCATTTAGCGTTGTTACCATGGCAATGTCACCTTTGCCATCGCGATTGAGTTCTAGCTGCGAGAATGCAAATGCGAGTTGTTGCACAAACCCGCCCTCACAAGAGAGGTACAAATGTCTGCATTATAAGTAATGATGGCTCTCTCACATAAACGCAGGTGCATGGATGTAGGATGCATCTGCAGAGTTATCGAGTCAAAGAAAGGGTATGTTTTTTTTCAATTAAGTATGGCACAAATCAGCATAAAGCACCTTTGGAGGTGGTGTTTGTCTGACCAGGATAACTTTTGAAACCAATGTAAGATTCATCGGGAGCAAATGATGATGTAGCAGGCGGTTCTACCGCCCGCCTCGCCTACGGCATACTCGTCGAACCGCCTGCTCCTGGATTCATAAAAAATTTTCCAAGTCTATTCTACACAGTTTTCAACAGAAAGGTGACAAATTTGCTCTGTATTTTATTTTATTTTGTTATTTTCGCCATGTATTTTCGCCCTCCCATCCGCCTCCTTAGAGATATGTACTGTTCCTTAAATTATTTATTATTTATGCAAACATTAAGGCGAAAGGCATTATAATGACCTGGTGTAATCTGAAGACAAGAGCGTATTAAAGGCACATAAATCCCATTTAGTATTATTTGTGTTAGGATAGGTAACCACACGATTGACAAATTGACACATGTGGGGGGGCCCCCCCCCCCCCAAAAAAAAAAAAAAAAAATAAAAGCACCAAGGACCAATCAAGTAAAGGTAGCGACCGAGATAATCAGTTTCTTCCGCCCGCCAGGTATATATCTCTCCTCAGCCACCATACCGACAAGGATTTGTTAAACAAGGCGCAATAATATCCAACCAAACTTTTGGCACTCCCGATAATAGTGCAACAGCAATTCAAACGGGGGGAAAAAGGTTCGTGGGCCCTACATCAATTTATTCCTCCGCCATAAATTTTTTCTTTGCCCGGATGCCTTCCTATCGTAGGTAGAAGGGTGGTGGCCCCGATTAGTTCACATTTTTAAAGGTACCGTCAGTCGCTACTCGTTCGCTTTCCTGCACGTCACGAACGACATCTTTCTAAACGCTTCAAACTCAACAGCCTATCACTGGAGTTTTGTTGTGGTCCAAGCAATAAATTTTCCAACACATACACTGCTTTGACTGGACGAAGCGAATATACACAAAGAGAAAGATTGAGCATACGTTTTTTTTTTATTTATTTTTCTATTTTATAGGATTTTTCCAGCATTTGGCAACAGACTTCAAATTAATGAGACCCAGACGCACTTAAAAAACAATCTTGGTACCAATATTTATTTAATTTCTATCGTACAAGTAATTAATTTTTGTCGTACAAGTATTTAATTTGACTTCGATCGTACACGTACTTAATTTCTAGTTCTACAGTAGCCTACAGTACTTAATTTCCATGTATATGCATTAATTTAATTTCGATCTTGTATGTTATTACTTAATTTTTGGATGTGTACTTACCTTTTGATTTTTCATGTTTCACAAACTGTCCATCCAATGCGCACGTATTTCAGTTGCCAAGTTTTTTGTTCACATATTTTTGTTATTGTGCTTTAATTTAGCAAGTTCAATCTTGTTTTAGCGCGTTCTATTGTTTGCTAATAGCTGAATTTCATTGTGTAATATCAACTGAACAATGAGTGTACATGCACGTCAAAAATAATGAGCGCTTCTTTAAATAAAAAGAAACCCTTAATTACACATCGTGAGGAAAAATTAAAATGCGTACCGTATTCTTTTAGATATTTACGAGGTAAGATAAAGCACGGGCAATTATTTAGTTCACTCAATTAGCAGACAATTTGAACGAAATGTAGAAAATGCACCCTCGACGAATAATTTTTTTTAAATCGGTTTCAAGTCGGAAAATTCACCCCTCCCCCCCACCCCCCAATATTTCGTCTTCGCGGTATAAATCGAAAAATTTGTTCAGTCTAAATTCGTTTATGTAATAAAAATATCAAATCTTTCTTTGTTTGTGCACAAAGTGATATATAGACGTGAAAATTACCAAAACTACTACTCAATTAAAAAAAAAAAGTGGCACTATCACCCATTGAAAGCAGACGGAATCTGACAACATCTAGCGCTATGTCACAACAACATCTAGCTCTTGCTTACACCAAGCGATGGGATGCATAACGGCATTTCTTTTAAAGAAACAAACAAGCCAACACATCCTTAATTATTGAGTGAAAAATTCGGTTCGTCCTCGTGCACCTGGGAGCAAGCTATAAAGGTTAACAATATCACTGCCACTAGATGACGCCATGGTATTTTCGTTCGACTTTCAAACGGTGATAATGCCACTTCAAAACAAAAGACAAAAAAAAAGGCTTACCTGTATGTTATCTGGTTCGAAGCCTTGAACATTAAGCCGAAGAGCAAATTTATCTTTTTCCGCTTTTTGATCAACTTGGACTGGAAGAATTTTCTCCTGATTTTTGGCGGTCGAGGCAAGATTTGCTTGATTTTTCACTTCATGGGCCGGATTTTTCTTGTTTTTCTGAACCAGTTTCTTTTCTTTCCGCTGCATACAAGCCGGACATTCGTTATTGAAGACCTCTTCCTTTTCTTGAGATTCACCTTCGTCTGCAGTTGTTCTTCCCTCTGGTGTCTCCATCGTGACGTAAAAATACGGTCTGCGCCGAAAAATCGGCATTGGAAAAGAGCTGGTCAAACGGCAACTGGGATGGGGCAATCCCAGCAAGAGCTCGCTAGGATCGAACATTGAATTTCCAACTCTCATCTTGAATTGCTAGGCGAAAACTTGAATTTCTTTGGAATTTCTCTGAACCGCTGAGAAGTCGCGTACACTCGGCGCAGGAAAAACAATCTGCCGGCATGAGACACGCGCTCATGTTTATATTCCTGCCCGTCAAGTTCTCGAACGTTCGAGCAAACTCAATCCTGACTCATTCGAGCGCAACGGGAGTAGTGTGGAAGCTCGGCGAATGTTCACGAACACTCGGTACAATTGCAGATGATGACGTCACACACTGACGTCATGTTCCACGATGACGATGCGAGTTATTGAAACCCTCGACCTAGGCCTATAAATGGCTTTTATTTCTTCCAGAATTATGATAAAATTATTTTTAATTTAATGGAATGACCATTCGAAATGGTTACTGAAGCCTACGCAGCAATTTTTATTTTCAAAAATCACGGTTAGGGAGAACTACTACCGCCATCTTGTAGCAAATTCAGAAATCTAATGAATAACATCACTGAGATACTGAATACAGTCACCAGAGGCGGGTCATGCCGAACCCCTTAATTGGACAGCAATAAATGCTGGCTGAGAGCACTTCACGCGAGGGCAGAGAAGGCATTGATGACGACATCAAGGTCAAAGAAGGCTTTCCGATGACGACATTACGGCCAACAACAAACCCACGTGGTTCTCGAAGGTTCGCGATGTTTCAATGCTTTACGGTCAGTCCACAGTGTAACAATATAATCTATCTAACTCTTTGGTCCCCAGAGGGGAGATATAGAGCGACAGATGATGACACTTGCCGTAGTATTTTACATACCAGCATAGGCCGGTGGATTACAATTATTTTCGTCAGTCTAAATATACAGGGTGACTCAAAAGTATCTTGCACCCCACCACAGGGGCACGGCACAAAATACGAGTAGCGCGAGCAAAAAAAAAACACCACCACAAGTGTTGTGGTGATGTTTCTTTTTTTTTGTGGGTTTTTTTGTTGTTGTTGTTGTTGTTACTCGCGCTGCTAGTATTTTGTGCCGAGCCCCTGTGCACCCCACCAAAAGCCCTACAAGCATTGGAATTACACACCTGACTCACAGGACCTTGTTTTGTCCTAAGATGGGAACCACTCCATGATCTTTGAGTGGGACACCCTGCTCTTCCCCCCTCAACTCCCAGATATAAATTTAACTTTGTTCCTGTGAGAAATAGACGGAATAGACGGAATTACATGCATGGCCCAGCCGACGTGGCTTGGAAGCTACATTGAAGATGCAATAAAACGCATCCCATTTATCCAATTAGCATGTTGTTTTTGGCGGTGACATTGGCTGGGACGATGCATAAATTTCCCCAGTTGGAACCAAACGTCTATTTCTCACAGGAACAAAGTTAAATTTTATGTCTGGGGGTTGAGGGGGCAAGATGCCCCAATGCAAGCACATGGGTTGGCTCCCATCTTCGTAATATCAAGGGTAATATGGTATTACCCTTGGTAATATTTATAAGATGCAGCGTTCCATTGTGGATGTGGATTATCGGCTGTCACCTCGTCTAACGATACATCTCGATCGTCGCTGTATGCACATTAACTATGTGATAGTTCTCGAAAATAATTGTTTCATTATTCTTATCGAAGGGTTTCTTTATTCTGCCTAAGGGTCCAGGATTCGAGTCCCTGTTTGGGCGCCAATTTTGTAGTGTCGGTGTTCACACTACTGCCTGGATAACTCAGCCTGAGACTTTTAAGGTGGTAAAATGGTTTACTCGAGCAAAACATTGTACAAACAAGTCGAGTACATAGTAAACGTGATCACACAGATCCAAGTCTCAACACCAAGCTGATGCTTACGATAATCACAAGCGGTTTGGAAGGCATCGCCAAGAAAACGGATGCGTATACTTTGTTCCACATTATGTTTTCAGAAAACTGACTGTACGACGCCACGTTTTCTTCCACTTTAAGTGCAAAATATCCATAAACATCCCATTAGTAAACCCTAACAGTAATTTTGTAGAGTCTACAAATGTGATATCCGCATGTTTTTGCACTCTTAGTGCAAGGAAACGAGTCGTCATCCAGTCAGTTTTCTGAAAACATAATATGGAACAAACTATAGCAACCGCGCCGTGGGGCGATTCTAGGCGAGGCTAAGTAACGTTACAGTACGTTTTCCAGGCCTCAAAAGGTGACGGAAATATCTTAAATTTCAGATTTCCGCTTTCCTAAATCTGATCAAAACAATTTAGTTTGACCCAAGATATCATATCTTGATAAAATATGTATTTTCACAAAATTGCTATCGAGACAACTAAACTATTTTCTGGAGAATCCACATTTCCTTTTGTTGGTCTGTCTACTCTTATCTTTTTCCTTCCAATGCCTAATAAATCTACTGGTGGTGGGGTTGTTACTTCGTTGACACCATGTTTGTTTGCAATCCATTTTCTGATCCTAACGATATGTTGGGTTTTCTCCCATCTCTACTACAGTTTTGTTGGCCCTGTACCAGCCGCTTCTTGGTCAATTTTTCGGACCACCCCATATTTTTACGTGACCAGAAAAATAACCTATTTGATGGAGCAGAAAAAAAAAGCTAATCTGAAAATGATGAGATCTTAATACGACACATGCCCGGCTTATATGTGAAGGAAAAAGAAAAAATTGGCCACGCAAAATCACAAGAAAATTCCTGAAGATGAAGAACAAAACTTGCCAAACATTCTGAAATAGAAGTTTCCATTTAAAAGGGGTTTAAAGAATACAACAAAAAATTTGACATTCGCGTAATATCGATGGCTTACAACCAACAACGTACAGATGAGGTTTTCAAACCGAATTCACAATTCTATATACAAAAACAACACGCAGATGCAATAACGCCATGTTGACCGCGACGCTCACATTTGCAACCAGTCATTTAGCTAGCTGCAACGGGCACTGGATATAAATGGAGGCATGGACAGTAAACTACCTAGTCTGACCTATAGCAATGTTAAGGGTGGACACAAAATGGCCGCCATGAGTGGCCCATTTCATTTCTTCGAGGTTTGTTTGACAAAGCCAAGCAAGTCGCATCGGTGCATTTTTTATTGGTTCGTCGTGACATCTACTGCCAAATAGTGGCAACTGACAAAAAGGTTAGTAATTAACTAACTTAATCCCAACAATTCCCTCCCCTTCTCCCGTTAAGATGCCAACAATACAAATTTCTTAAATTTGTATTAAATATCTCGACTGCTCTTATCTCCTCAGTAAATAATAACATATTCGTATATCCAGAGTGTTTCAAGGAAAAGAGTGGCAGCTTGGTGGCAGCATTCGTTCTTTTTAACTATAACTACTGCCCTTGGCTGACAGAACGCGGCAACAGGACAAAAAATGTAAGCGTGTTGCGAGTGACGTTCGTTGGCCGCATGTTTTGAGTTTTTTGCCCTTTCACTGTTAGAGATGTGAGTGGTTTTGTTTTGTAGAATGCATGAAGCCTGCTTTCTTCAGAATTTGGGTATTTTTGAGGATTTTGTGTTACTCGTTTGATCTGGTTGAAACTTTCAACCGGCAATTTTGGCAGTGTGCGTTCGTTTGTCGTTGGCCATGCGGGTGGTTTTATTGGAAAAAAAACTTAGTGCTTCAGGTGAGTGCAGCTTTGTTTCTCTGAGGACTTTGTTTTAGTCCATCGCATTTCTGAAGTTGTCGTTTTTGAGGAAGGGAACTTTGCAAAGAATTTGCTTGTGGCCTTTTTTTGTTGAGTGGGACTTTTCGTCAGCAGCATTCTTGCGTTCGTCTGTTGTCTGGTGTGCGGGTGAATTCTTTGATTAACATTGTGCGTGAAGTTAGTGGTCATTGTTTGAGTTAATTATGCTTTTCCGAAGAATAGCATTCTTATTTTCAAAGAATAATGAACTTAATTTTCTACGAATGTGCTTTTGACCCCTTATTGTTTAAGTTGCTTGGCTTTGTAGTGTGGAACTTTGTGTTTGTTGCAGTGGGTCTGCCTGGCGTAGGCTATGCGTGATGATTCTGTGGTTTGCGTAGCAATTGTGGATAACAAGTACGAGGTTGTTTTGGTGAAGAGTTCTCAAAGCTTGTTTGTCCTGTGGGTTGTGCAACTAGTAGGCTTTGGAAGGTCTTTGATTCTGAAGGTTCTTTTTTCCGGTCAGCTTGTGTGTGGTGTAGGGAACCTGCGTGTGCTTTACATTTGTGTGTGGCCTTTGGATCACGTTGCTGCAATTTTGAGTTAGTGGCCTTCTGAAGTTGTCTCTGGGTGGCTTGTGGTTCTGCAGGTGTTTTTTTTTTGGGTGTGCAGCGAGCTATATCCTATGAATCTGAAGAGGGGGGCTTCGGGAGAGATGGCTGAAGGAAATGTGTGTGGAGGAGGAGTGGATGTGGCGTAGGCAGTGGTGACAACTTGATGGTGTTTAGTGCGGAGCTGATATTGTGAGAGTAGAGAAGCAGCACGAAAAGGCGAGGATAAGGGAGGAGGTGAATGCCTTAAAAGGTAGGAAGAAAGAGCCAAGATGAAGATGTGGATGGAGGAGGTGAGCAGGGAGTGGGCGAGGGGATATGTGGTAAAAAGAAGCAAGAAGTGGAAGGATGGAGAAGGGAGCGTAATGCCTTATAGGGAATGGGCTGAGCTGAATAAGGAGTGGTGGGACTTGCAGGAGGCGGAGAAGGAAAAGATGGAGACAGAGGAGAGGAAAATGGCATGGTGGAAGGTGAATGAAGCTGGTATTAAGGAGGAGGTCTGGGAGGATAGGTGGAGGAAGGCCAGGCACGAGGCAGAGGAAAGGGACGAATAAAAATGAAAGAGGTGGCAGGAGGACTTGCTGAAGGCGCTGGAAGAATAACGTGCCGTTAGGAGGGAAAGCTGAGATAAAGAAAAGAGCTCCACGACAGGGCTCTGAGATGGAAGCTGAAAGTGTGGAGATGGGGGAGGGGTCCGAGTGGTATCCGCTGACTTTTGAGGACCGTTTGAAAGGGGAGGGTCTGTGGACTCTGCAGTGGAATGGTATGTGAAACTGGTAGGAAGAGTGGAAATGATGTTGAGGCAGATGGAGTTGTGAAGACTGCTGATGGTGATGTTCCTGTGATTGGGGTGAAAGCTGATGTTTGTGTGAGGGGAAATGGGGTGAAAGTGATGGTGTGAAGGATTTTAATGGTGAAGTAAAGAGAATTAAGTGTTTTGTTGATGTGTGGTCAGATAGGGAGCTGATTGGTGCTGTGAATGGGAGCTGGTACTAAAGAAGTGGATTGTTCGGGCATGGACCGTGTGGATGTGTTAAGAAGTTTGGCATCTGGGAAAGGGGAGTACCATTGCGGATTGTTCGTGGGCTGGTGTGGGGCGCCCAGAGATAGCAGGGAGAAGGTACCAACGGTGGGATTTGAGGGTGGTGGGGTTGGTAATGGTTGGTGGGGAGGAAGAGGCGGGATGGTATGATTATTGTTGATATCCAACGACTTGCGAGGGTTGTGGGATGGTAGAAAAGATGGATAAGTACGTTTCACTATCTTTTCGGGGAACATTGGGTGATGTTTCTGTGCTACTGGGGCGGGGGATTTGAAATCTTTGGTGCATGAGGGAGAATTTGTTGTCATTGTGGGAATCAATGTGGGAAAGGGTGGGGTGTGATTGGTTTGAGAGGGATCATGGATCCTGCGTGACGGAGGTGTGGCGAGGGTCAGGGTGCTTCTATGCTTGATCCTGGAGAGAAGGGGGATAGGGGAAGGCACTGTGGAGGAATTGCGGAAAATTACATGCATCTGCCGAGGTGAATGTGGGGCGCTGCGGTGTAGTTCGTAAACACTAAGGAGGTGTGGACGAGGGAGGGTTGGTCCTCCGATGTAGAGCACTTTTCCCCTGAAGCAGTGGGGAGAATATGAAAGGAAGGGGATGGCTTTTTTTGGAGGGGGAGTAGGAATTGGAGAGGGTGTGGGGTGAGGTGCATGATGGTGGGAAAGTGTGTGAAGCGAAACCTTGGAGCATGTTAGGAGGAGAAAGCGGAGGGCTGCATTGAAGGGCGGAGAGGGATGGAATACTGGTTTTATTAATCTTTGCAGCAGGAAAACCTGGGGAAGGGATGGAAGAAGGGAGTTTGACAAGATGGGTGTGGTGGATACCACCTTCGGGATGATGAGGAGCCTCTGAGGTGGAAAGGGTGGGATTGACTCGGGTAAGGGAGAAGTACAAGGATTTTCTTTCGGGGCAAGGGATGAGGATCGGAATTTTATTTCGGGGTAAGGGTGTGTTGAAGAGATGGGGAGGGTTATGGGAGCTTTGAAGGGAGGAAGATGGTTGTTGGTGAGGCTATCAGAAGGCGAAAGGGCGGAGTAAGTAGTGGAATGACAAGATTCTGGGAGAGACGGAGCTATGTTAGCTTAGGTAGGAAGAGTTTTATGTGGTGTTTACTGCTGGGAGACTTTAATGCTTGTCTGGCTGAGTGGTGGTGGTGGTGGGGGGCTTGAACAATAGGAATGAGAGGGAAGTTAGGAATTTGTGGTGGGTCCTATTGGGTTGAGGCAGGGTTTCATTCTCTACCCGCTGCTGTTTCTGGTTTTTTTTTTGAGAGGACTGAAGAAAAAACTGCTCGAGTCAGAAAGAGATTTTCAATGGGGAAAAGGAAGGGGGGGGGGCAGAGATTGTATGGTATGGCTTGGGCG
This sequence comes from Lithobius niger, assembly GCA_023313725.1. Classification (NCBI taxonomy): domain Eukaryota; kingdom Metazoa; phylum Arthropoda; class Chilopoda; order Lithobiomorpha; family Lithobiidae; genus Lithobius; species Lithobius niger. Next base: position 26,515 of record JAHWFP010123180.1, on the reverse strand, counting down.
CTTCCCACCTGGAACTGGTACACTGGGAGGGCGCTTCTTGCTTGTCATTTTCTGCAATATTATATTTTAATAATTTAAGTTGTATCAAAGGTTATATTTTACAAAACGATTTATATTCTAGTGAACATCGTTTCTTGGTTTTGTGTAATAATTAAAATGGTATTTGTTATTTTTTGTAAGTAAGGTATGTAAATTTTAAATTTCATTACGAGGCTGTGCGTCTCCCTTAAAAAGTAGTTCCGTATTAGTAGGGTCTATGCTGTTGTGGGCTAGTCGAGCCTGCTTGGAGGCAGAGCTCCTGAATGTTTGCGACGTTGTCACTTCCCGTTTGTTTTTGTTGGCGTGCTAGCCATCTGCATGCAAACAAAACCCGTGTGTTGTAGAACAAGCGTCCAAACTCAGATTGTACTCTTCCACTGTTTAACATTTATTTGTTAATGTTGAACTTTATATTCTTCAGTTGCTTTGTGAATGTTTGCCGTCTTTCGTAAGTTCAAAACTTCGTATGCTGGTTGCCGTTCAATAATGAACTTGTCCGTAAGAAGTATTAAGAAGCCTTATTTGTGTGCGTGATTTACCGCACTCAGTCCGTATTATTTTTCCGCATGGTTTCTTTACGATAGCTCAAGGAATTTTAACCTTATTGTGAATGCGTTTAGGTTTACTAGTGATTTGGCAACCACCGGGATAAAAATTAAATGTGTGCTTTTGAGTTTAATTTACGTAGTGTCAGGAGCAAATGAAGATGGAGCAGGCGGTCCGACGAACCTCCCCCTCACCCCCACCGCCCGCCTCGCCTACGGCAGGCTTGTCGGACCGCCTGCTCCATCTTCATTTGCTCCTGGTAGTGTACTTTCCACCTCTTTTTGTGAGCATACTGCAGGAAAGCCTCGCACGTTTTGGCAAAGCAGCTGTAATTCAATGAGCATACTTTGAAGAAAAAGGTTTTTAGCAAGAAATATTCCGTAACGCGACGTCCTACATTCGTTGTTCCGTTTGCAAGTTATTTCCATGTTTCACTGGTGGATTGGTGAACCTTTGTCCGTGTGTGTAAACAAAAGTCGAGAGCTGAGAATTACGAGTTCAAATTATTTTAGGTGTAATATTTTTATATAATTGTTCATTGAAGTTTGTATTCCTGTACAGCGTTATTTATCAATTATTTACAGTATCATAAATGTTCAACCATATTTTAACTCCTACTTGTTCAAACCATTTGTCAATTTAGTCATAACTACTTAAAACCATTATTAATTCAATTGTGTCACGTTGTTTTCGGGCTTTAAACTCTCATTATAGCCTAACGCTAGTTTAAAACTGAGTTCACGCACCACATGCAGAGTGAGGGGGTTGGGAGGAAGGGGAGAAATCGGGGTACATGGTTTTGGAAAGGGAGAACAGTGGAATGAAAGTGGGGGGGGGGGGGGGGGGTGAAAAGGAGTAAGGTTACCTGGGACTGTGTGTGAAGCAGAATTATTTGGAGACGACGGAGAAAAAGGAGAGAAGTAAAAGCAGGAAGCATTAAGGGAATGATAAAGTTCTCTTTACACATTTAATTGGTACAAGTTGTCTAGGATGTTCTGGAAGTGGTTTGCTAGTGGTTTGATGTTGGGGGGTGTTTAGTAGAGTGTATTGGAGGCAGCTTGAGCATTTTCAGGTGAAGTTGGGAAAATGAACGTTGGGAGCTAGCCATTTTAAGGCTGGAGAGGGGTGACGGAGGAAATGGGTTAGTCTTGTTTTGAGTCTGGGGAAGCAGTGGCGAAGATTGGATCAAATAGGAGGGTTCGCAGGATTGACTGGGTGTACCGTGTACGACTACGTGACCAAGAGGTGGAGCACCAAGTGTGTTGAGGAGACTTGCGGGGAAGTTTGTACGGGTGAGGGAAGGGGGTACGGGTAAGAGGTAGAAGTGGGTGGAGGAATGGGATTAAGGATGTCGAAGTGGTCAGGTGGTCTAGGGAAATGGGAAGGCAGTAAGCGACTGAGAGATTTCAGGAAGAGAAAAGGAGAATGGGATGGTAACACTGGTATCTGCAGGAGTGTTCTGTTCTTTAGGGCAAGGGAGGTGGACATTAGGTACCACAGGTTTGGGTTGAAAGTTGCAGCATAAGTTCAAGAGCGTAAGAGACAATTTAAACCAGTCTTTAAAAAGTTAAATAAAATAATTTATTACTAAAACTTCTTTTTTCACCTTCGTTATTTTTACACTATATATTAATAATGTTTATTTACATTACACATTGTGTAAAATGGATCATCCAAGTAGGGTTCAGTGTGCCCATTTTAGCAATGTAACTCAAAGGGAACCAACAACATCTACATGACATCACCTTAAATATTCTTCTTACTGTTGAAAAACTGAAACAAATAAATCATTTATCATTACATCGACAATTGCAGAAGTTCAAAATTCAACTTGTGATATGCATCAAGGGGTAACCAATAAAAAAAAATTGATCAAAAATATGGCTGAATAGGACTCTTGCTGTAAATTACTTTAAATTATAATATGTGCACGACAGGTGGACCAGCACTCCAGCAGGTATGTACACAGAGAATATATATAATTCTTAAGGCCATTTATGGGATTTTATCTCGCGTCCTCTCGGCAGTGCTTTGCCCGGGTACTAGGAGAACCCTCACAAAACTTGTATTCACATGCAGGGAGCCTATACCGTGGTTCTGCAATTTTTTTTTGCGGAAATATTAGAGGGGAGCGCATTTTCCAAACTTTAGTAGAACTACGCAGATTTTGGTTAACAATCTATGTCCAGACCTAAAATGCTTCAGTTTATTTTCTCTCACATTTTCCACCAAAAGCACAACAACAACAAGCAGACAGAAGAAACAACTAATGGCTTTAATCGCAGAATTTGCATCATGTGCCATAGAAAATTCTAAAATTATACCCCAGAAAAGATTTCATAAAGCAAGTAAGCTATCATGTGCATAGCTTTTGGAATTTTTGGTTTGCTGCTGCAGAACCCTAGATTCCCTGCATATATCCCTACAACTAAGAATTTATATGGTTGGGGAGGAGAATTTGTGACTAAGACCCCTTCTGAAACTTCTTAAGATTCATTCCTATTAGTTATAAGTTTATAGAGGTTGCCATGAGTTTTATGTGGGAATATCTACTCAGGTTTCAGCCAAAAATTAAATTAAACTAAACTAAACGAAACTAATGTGTATTTAATTACTAGCTACTAGTTAGTTTAGCCTAGTTGTTCATTTGTTCATTTGTGAATTTTCGGTAGCAGGGGTCGAAATTGCACTCCAAAATCGCTCTTTGCACTTCTGGTGCTGCTCTTGGAGTTGCACACCAAAGTTGGAATTTTCATAACCTTTGAACTGCACAAGCTACATACGGTTTGCAGTATTTTTAATTTCCAAATACTGTGGTCTACACGCGCTGAAAAATTCAAATCTTGGCAGGCAGCACAGCAGTGACATAAGCCGGAAAAAAAATCGAAATGAGCCTGAAGAAGGTTGCAGGAAGAGACTTTCCATCCCCTTCAAAGCAACCGAAAATTTGTGAATGGCGAACGGTACTTTGTGTTTGAGAACGAGTGAAGAAAATGTGGACCGATCTTACGAATTTACCGGACACTCTCAAAGTAAAAATCGACGATTTGATATTTTTAAATAGTCAATTAAGCATTACTTTACTTGTTGTTATTGCAAACTGACTATATTCAACAAACTCAGCTGGGCGTCAATTAAAATTATTCTGCTCGCTCGAAGCACACCCACTCCCACCTGAAAGTTACTGAAACCTAATGTTGCTTTTAAAATTTTAAGAAGCTTCATACTTCAATTCCTTGGATATAAAACCATGGCACTGCCCTCATTCGTTTTACAATCGCAAAAATCTCATCACTGAGGTTATTTGCCATCCTTAGACATATACAGAATAATCCAAAATTAGTTATGACAATCTAAAATTAGATTTCACTTGAAATAATGCTGCTCTCAAGACATCTCTAGGCAGACTGTGGTGCCCTCGTTTTTGCTCGTCAGTACAGAATACTCTGTGAATTAGAGCATAGCACCTTGCTAGGGATAATTTAACAAGCTCAAAACCGGACTGGCTTCAGCAATCTAAAAGGCAGCAAGTAATGCTTGTATGGGGCTCCATTCAATCGAATGTTAGGCATCTACATTGATTTCAGGTGATCAACCTTCATTAATAGGTCTAACTCTGAGTGCCTAACATTCAGTAGAATGGAGCTTTTATCTTGCTGAAGCCAGTCTGGTCTTGAGGTTGTGAAATTAGTTTTCAAACATTAAACTTACATTAAACCAAATTAAAAGTTATTCAACAATCTAAAATTAGTTAAAAAATTTAACATAAATTAAAATCAATCATTAATTCTCATGGCAAAAATCTCAACAAAATTCAACCGCACCGAAGTGACATATACAGGGTGATCCAAAAGTCCGTTGCACCCCACCAAAAGCCCTACAGAATTGGAATTAGGCACCCGACTCATACGACTTTGTCCGTTGCACCCACTGCCCCCCTCAACCCCCAGATACAAAAGTTAATTTTTCTGCGAGAAATAGACGTTTGGTTCCAATTGGGGAAATATGCGCATGGCCCAGACAACGTGATAGCCGAAAACAGCATACTAATTGGATAAATGGAATGCGTTTTATTACATCTTCAATGTAGCCCCCACGCCACATGAAGCTTCCCTGCACGGTGCAGGAAATTGTACGGTGCACCCATCAAGGGTCCAACAACACAGAGAATACATACCTGACAAATAGGACCAAGGTTTGTCCCTAAGATGGGAGCCACTGTATGAGCTTGTATTGGGGAGCCAAGCCCCCCTAACCCCCAGAGACAAAAGTTAATCTGTGTTCCTTAAACTAAAAAGAAATAAAACACACCTGGGTTGGGAACGATCAAGTAATACGTCTCAAGTAAGTAATACGTCTAAAGAAATAAGCTATTTTCACACCCCCCTCCTCCCCCCTTGCCCCTCGTGATCAATCGTCATCAATCGACTAACAGGCATAGGTGATAGTGCCTGCACTTTTTATTTACGGGAGGTGTCAGGAATCAACTTTCTCACCCGTTTTGAAGCTCTCAGTCCTCTGACAACAATACAGCACGACGGGATCGCAACAATGAACGAGGCCGAGGAGTGCTGGGATCCGCGGCGGAGGGCTGGGATCCTTGAGATCCCAGCACTCCACGTGGATCCCAGCCCCCGTTTGTGTTAAATAAAAAGTGGAAGAAAACAAACAAATGTAATAAATTTACTGAAACAAATAAAAAAAAAATAACAGATAAAAAAAAAAACGTTCAACAATTCACAACATTGCAACCGCTGCTTTTCTAACGTTGATTTCATTAAATGACATAAAGGAATACAGGAACCGAATACAATTAATTACATGGAACAATTTTGAAAACAGCACCATCTCAAACGTCAAAAAAATCGTGCGAGAATTCATGTTAGTTACATTGCAACCGCTTTCAAAATTAAATGTTCCTTTTTTTTCGTTGCGTGTAGCATTGCGTATTAACGAATATTCTACACAAACTTTCTTCTGGCTAAACACAACAATGTATTCCACTCACGCTCACTTGCGTTCAACAATGTACATCGGACTGATAGCTTCAAAACGGCTGAGAAGAAGGATATCGCCCGCGTTCCTCATGCTGGAATCCAACAATGGCTCGGTCCTCGACATTGTTGGATCCCAGCACTCGGAAAGCGGGCAATATCCTATACGTCCAACCCAGGGGTATTAGTCACGTTTATTGTAGGGAACAGAAATAAACTTGGTAATTAGGGGGTTGAGAGGGTAGGGTGCCCCAATGTAAGGGCAAGCATGCCCCCCCCCCCCTCTTTTAGGGACAAACATTCGTCCTAAACGTAATCTCAGTACTACAGAACCTTTGGGGAGTGCACCCGCACCGGACAATTTCCCACACCGTGCAGGTAAGCCCTCATGAGGGCATGGGAGCTACATTGAATGTGTAATAATACACATCCTATTTATCTGATTAGCATGCCGTTTTGGGCGATCAGGTTAGCTGGGTCATTCACATAATTACCCAATTATTCACAGGAACGAAAATAAGTTTTATAACTGGGAGTTGAGGAGGGGCAGAGCACCCCAACGCAAGCTCATGCAGTAGCCCCATTTTAGGAACAAACTTTGGTTCTATGTGTCAGGTGTGTAATCTCAGTGCTATAAAACATTTGATTGGTGCACCGTACAATTTCGTGCAACATGCAGGGAAGCACTCATATGGGCTTGGGGGCTACATTGAAGATGTAATAAAACACAACCCGTTTATCCAATTAGCATGCCGTTTTCGGCTATCACGTAGTCTGGGCCATGCGCATATTTCCCCAATTGGAACAAAACGTCTATTTCTCCCAGGAAAAATGTTAAATTTTGTATCTGGGGAGTGAGGGGGGCAGGGCGCGACAACGCAAGCTCCGTAGGTGCCCCCATCTTACGAACAAAACAAAGTCCTGTGAGTCAGGTGTCTAATTCCAATTCTGTAGGGCTTTTGGTGGGGTGCAACAGACTTTTGGACCACCCTACATAGAATACTGCTGAACAATCTAAAATCTGTTAAAAAAAAATATCAAAATAACAATCATTTCATGAACTCAAAAGTCTTACCTTACATACAAGAGAAAATGCTACACCAAACTTTTCAACTGTCTTAAGATGATCACTGATCCATTGTGGGAGAGACGACTGAATGTTGGAACGGGTGTACCTGCTATCTAATAGCAAGATGGTTGCATAGTCGTTGCGGTGGCGTATGGCCCGACCTGTTTTTAAAATTGTAAATTGTAATACTACTAACTTCAGCAAAAATTGTTTTTAAAAATATTAACCAATTGGTAGCTTACACTAAAAAGTAAAGCAGTACCGATACTGGAATGGAACAGTCGCAGAAATTTGCATTATGGTTATTGGCATGGTTTCAATAAAATGTCAATAACTCGAAAACCATTTGAGATAATCACATGTGATTTATGGCATTTTATCAAGGAAATCACTCGTCATCTCATAGTGATATTTTTAACTGTAGGGAGTTAAACCTACTTTGTAATTTGTTTACGTTTTTATATACGCTTAGATTTTAAAGTTAAGGATATTTACCGTTCCAATATCCTTGCAAATTTTCGAGTCAGGTTTTCTGGAGTTGGAGGGGCTCAGAACGACTGTCTTCATCAGGCTACCACATCACCGCTTACTTCGTCGTGAACATTCGTCTGCTTTCGTTCGTCTGCTGCTATCGTCCGTTGGAATGCGGCGCGAGGCCATAGCCTCCTTAACTTGCAGGCCAGTGCACCACTTCTCCCGCAGCAACTTATTAAACTCTCCTAAGTAAGCGGTGATGTGGTAGCCTGATGAAGACAGTCGTTCTGAGACCCTTTAACTCCAGAAAACCTGACTGTCGAAAATTTGCAAGGATATTGGAACGGTAAATATCCTTAACTTTGAAATCTAAGCGTATAAAAAAAACGTTAACATGGACTCAAACTTTCAAAGTAAGGATGTGACACTTTGAAATTTGTATTTTAGCAATTATTTGACTCTGAAAGAAAATAATGCCTCGTTAAAACGTGTTAAAAATGAGGGACTAAATTTTGCCAGTATCGGCAAAATTTAGAAAATCAGCTCAGTAAAGTTGTATCGGTGCTGCTTTACTAAAAGGTTTAATAAAAACTGTACCTATAGATTGGTTTACAGCTTTCATACAGAGATTGTCGTAATGAACCTGGCCAGGAAGTCGTCCACTTACGGAAGGCTTAAAGAGAAAATGAGACGATAAAGGGTGTTTTAGAAAAATTTGACTCAACAAACACTGTGTGGCGGTTAAAAAAGAACCGAAAACCCTTTTCCACCATTAGAAGTGGGGCGTATATGCAGGAAGTTCGTTATCTGGTAACGTGGTTACCGGGACGGAGAACCTGTTTGAACACGAGTCTGTGTTTCTCTTTACACTTGTTTTTACCACAAATCCAAGCAAGTGTTAAAGTGGTTTAAAAGAAACGCGTTGTTCTCAATAAGGCTGCATCGATACAGATACTGTATCGTTAAATCTGCTGGTATTTAAGTATCGTTATCGGATCGGAATCAGCGTTGTTTAGCGATCCTTTACACATACGTTTTAACATTGCATCAGATTAGGAACTGCCTGCTGACTACCACGATCCCGGAAATGGAAGCGGAATATGAAGTCACATCCTGAATGAAAACAGTGTTGGCATCAAGATCTTTGTGTTCTCAGACTGCCACAATTCAGGAAATTAAGTGCGCAAAACGAAGTCTCATCTTGAATAAAAATTAACAACTACCAGCTTGATTGACAGATGTCAGCCGCTGGACTAGAAGACTACCACTACACAAAGGAAGCCAGACAGCCGGTTAATCAAAACAGAAAAATTCTCTTTGGACTTGCCCAAAAAAAACAAAAAAAAAAAAACACCGAAAATAGGCACAAACAGAAAACATGATGTGAACAGTTTTTTGCCAAAAATGTTATGTACATGAATGCACTTGACGATACTCGGCTAATTGGGAGTAACAATCAGGCGAGAGAACTAGAACTGAATGTAGGGAAAGTGCACTGGAACTCGGCAGTGCAGCACCTTGGGTCAAAAAAAGAGCATTTTCTAAATTTATGCAGAGCTAAACCAAAAATGGGTTAATACTTAGTATTGGTGTAAGTAAAATTAACCCTCTGGGCCCTAGAAGCCGATATATCGGCTTTACATTATGTACGTTTGAGTTAAGAAAATAAAACCTTAGGACCCAGAGGGTTAAAATAAAGGCTCAAGTCACCAGCACTCCCTTTTTTAGAAAAAAAATTGAAATACTGACAGTTTTTAGCTCAAGGAATACTAAGCCCACCGACTTTTTATTTTTGTATCATTACTTTAGATACTTGAATTAATGTTAAGAAACAAATGACGTCAGTAGGTGTTAGTTCTAAGGCTGTACGAATTTTTAGAACATCTGCTTTAAGCAGACAACAAGTGCTTAGCTAATCGCAATCGCTGGGGAAAATCTCATTTGAATAGCGCGGCGTGACGTCTTCTTTCTAACCACATCCCACACCTGTCTGCGTTCTGGTGCAGGCACCAAGACCAAAACACGGACGACCGGGGGAGAGGGGGGGGGGGGGGGGCGAAATGGGTAAGACCGCACCCCCAGCTGCCTTTAAGACAGATGACATCACAGCCCTCCATGGCACAATCTCTCACTATGTCTTGTTGGGTTAGGTCAGTTAAAAGACGCAGTTGTTTTATTTATTTCGATGTAACTATCAAGGCAAGTGAGATTTTATAAGTCTTAAAAGGCTACGTACGGTATTAGTTAACATTTGAAAAAAACTGAAAAAGAGAGGGTTTAGTATTCCATCAAGACATCAAGCTTATCAAAATCGAAGCAATTCAATCAAAAATTTTCTGGTGGTTTAAAAGAAAGTCCCCAAACATTAAAATCAACTGAAATAAAATTGTAGTACCTTCGAGGTGTATGTAATTCGATTACACAAACAAACTATTCATTTGTCCAAACATCTCGAGCCCAATTAGCACAGTTAACAGAGGTTAAAATTTACGAACAAATGTTAATATCCGACCACTTACAAATGAGGCATTGAGGTAATCCATTTTCTCCTTGAGTTCTGGTGAATTTACATTCGGGTACGGCAAACCAATCATTATCACACACCTAAAAAATAAAATAAAACTGAAAGTGATGCTCTCTGTATAAGCAACCAAAGGTGAAAGTGCCCGTGATTGTACACTTGACTTCTGTTTGAGAAGCAGTTTCTTAAACACAGACAGGCTCATACTTTAGTTTAACTGCATTAGACTCGTTTCTTGTGAAGGTGTAGTTTGGTGCTCTAAATAAATTTATTTGAGCCCAAGTCATGCAAAGCAAACTAAAGCTTAAACTGGTTCTAGTTTTTAATTTCTTTACATATTATACAATGAACATTGCACTTATAAAGGTAGAAATATGTTCAGAAGGGGAGAAGATTGAAGGCAGGAACCCTCCAATCATGGCTTGGCCGAAAGATTGACCCCATAATTCATGAAGGAATGGTAGTATCGAATACTACTGGTCCTGAACGGCAGGAACTTTGCCAGGTTCCTACGACCAACATATCTAAATAAAAAGATTCCAATTGCATGGTTGTGAGCAGTATTCACAAGATTCCGAGTAAATGTTTGCGTAACTCGATTTACCAGACGTAGTAGCGTGTAACAATTTCCTCTGTTGCAAACATGGAACACAATTCAATTTTGTATCGAGATGCCCAACTTTCATGACGTCCTAAATAAATGTAGCTGGGAGACCACAAACATCATATGACATCCATTAAGTTCGCATGATGGTTTTGTTGTCAGTTTCAGATCTTCACCAGTAATTTTTAGAAGCCTGTGTGCTATTATCTTACTACCAAAAATTGGGTGCAAGTGTTTTAATTAAAATAAGACAAACTGCACTTAAAAGGTTCATCACACAATTTTGAACAGTTTTATGAAGCGGACAATGTCAGTGCTTATACTTATCACCAAGAAAATATGGCCTGGAATGGTTTATTTGTACACAAATTGTGGCACGCAAAGGGTAAAAAAAAGGTTGTTTCTCAAGCCCTGCAGCACGGAGCCCCCCCCCCCTCCATTTTTTCGGATTTTTTTACCTTCCAAGATTATCCGAGAAGTTGATTCCTTCACTCATTTTGCCACCAACAATACTTAAAAGGATGGCGCCAGTCAGACTATTGCCTTTAACGTGAGCAGCAGACTGAAACACACAAAAATACCTATTACTTAAGTCAGTATAGTAAAACCTCTAACTCAAACTCCAGCGAGACTGGCATTGCAGTTTGAGTTAAGCGGAGTTTGAGTTAAACAGAAACGCATTAAAACACAAAACAGGGCTATTGGCCTGGGGAATACCGAGTGACATCTTTGCATCCAAATATTCAGTCCAATGTCTGATAAGTGCACATTGGTTAAATATGCGAAATGTACTACTAATTCCTCAGTAAAAACAACAAAAATACTTTTTCGGGTACAAAAGCGACACAGAATGCATGGTGTCAAATAATAAAATTACAATCTGGAGTTTGAGTTAACCGATATTTGTTTGAGATAACGAGGATCATTTTGTATTAGGCCAGCTAAATAGCACAAAATTGTTTGACTTAACCGATAGTTTGACTTAAGCAAGTTTGAGTTAACGAGGTTTTACTATACTTAGTTTTCCTAATTTACTAATAGAACAGCTTTCAACAATACAGTTCACAGCAATGACACTGATTCGCCTCTTAACTGAATCGAATACTACACTACACTATACGTATAAAATGTGAGTTGTGACATCGCCTCATAAATGCTTCGGCGACGACACATACATGTATCGGTCATTAGGGAGGAAATTGACGGACAAATTCTGCAGACCGATTTAAACAAGTTTAGCTATTGGTGCGACACCTGGCAAATGAAACTAAGTGAAAAATAAGACCATCTCACACACAAGAAATGCCACCGATCCTGGATAGCCCATATGGGCCACTTATTGCAAAAATGTTGGCTTGCCCGTCTTTGGATGGAGCTTGACAAGAAATTGTTGTGGTCAGACCAAGTCCAGGGTATTTATACCACAGTCAATGGAGAAATTTAAAATGCTTCCACAAGCTAGTACCAGAGTTCAGGAAATTGTTTTTAATATTGTAGCATGTCCAAAGTTAGAATACTGCAGTGCTGTGTGGGACTTCTACACAAGTCTTTCCGATTTCTGGAGAGAAAAACTGAGGGTATAGAGAGAATGGTCACCGGCGTGTACAGAAAAGAGACCTGTGTCACTGGAAAGGGTTAAGATGATGTGGAACGTAATGAAAGAGAGGAGAAAAATACATTGGCTGCAACTACTTTTTCGCATTCTAAATAGCACAGCTCTATTTTAATCCTCTTGATTTCTGTGGTCCGGATCAGTTTGTGGGTCGCCATGACTACACCAGAAGGTGAAAAGATTACAGTGTAACACGAATGTACCTACTGGCAGGCTCTTTTTTTCACGCCCCATTGTTGAATGGAAACAAGACTCTGAACTTGCTTTCGTAAGAAACTCCAAGCTACTTCCCAGCATCAGATTTACAGCTACATTGTTTGAATGCCCTTGCATCTGTGGTTTTCTTTGCCCCCCTGCCTATAACGCCCAATATACTGCTCGATTGCTCTATAGGGCATTGCAATTGTTCCAAATAAATAATATGAACAGCTAACATAAAGAATAAGAAATAACTGAATGGCCAAATGCACAGAGATATTGCAGAAATATCAAAATATCATCCGAAGCAACCATGTATGTAGCCTTAATTATGAGCAGTATCTAGGACGTTATAGGCTGAATTACAAGAGGACTGAGCAGAACGTTAACATCTAACTGCATTAGGTCTTACAAAGTAGGGATGTGCGATACTCGAATAATTCGAGCTGAGCCGAGTATGCAACGTATACTTGAGCTCGGCTCATCGCTTGAATCCATACTCGAAAAACTCGAATCTGGTGAAAAGGCGATAACTTCGCCAATTTTTGACCGATTTTGACATTCAAATATACCAACTCCATCGTCTCGATGAGAGCTTTCCAGTGGTGTAAATAAAAAGTCACTAGCTCAAACCATTTTAATTTATATCCTAAAAGCTGGAAAACCATTTGTACATGTTGACTGACACAGTCCGTTAAGCAGCATGTAATTTGTTATTATACTAACAACAAGTAAAAAAGATTCATGCAAAATAAGTGAGTTCACCAAATACTCGAACTCGGCTCGATACTCGATTCTTCTGTTGCAAACTCGGCTCGGCTCGGCTCGACTCGAATTAAAATGTTTCTACTTGCACACCCCTAACACAACGTAAGTAAAACGTTCCTTGGGCAAATAATTTCCAAAAGCAAAATGAGATGAGGCAAGCAGATTTTATTTTTATCTTCTAGTTACTGAAAACGAAAATTTTAACTAGTGAAAATTAGTTTTTACTTACCTAAAATACTTACCTTCAGTAATTATGCTAAAACCACCTTTTTACGCTATTTACTGCTCGCTTATGAACTAAAAACACCATTTTTTACGCTCTCCCTAAGCTTTTCTCCACTGCCGCCAGGCGGCGCTGCACGTCCTTACCGACGTCAGCGCCCCCACCAGTCCAACCGCATCACTTTTTCACGGGCACTCCGGTTCAGTGACTGCGGGGAGGCGGGCGGGTCCTTACTGAAGGTAAGTATTTTAGGTAAGTAAAAACTAATTTTCACTAGTTAAAATTTTCGTTTCTTACTTCCTGCAAATACTTACCTTCAGTAATTATGCTGAATTTGTCAGACAGGAGGCGGGAATCACCACCCCAACCAGGAACCCCGGAGAACAAGCTTACTAAACCACACACACACTGCCACCAAAACACTAATAAAGAACCAAAAGGCGACCAACCCACCAGGACCAGGTATCCAGCGATGCCAAGCCCTCATAGAGAGGCCCATGGTCCCCAACCAACAGCCGGGTGAGTTAGCCCACGCCTGGCAGTACCTCCACCTCACCTTTGAGAACCTAGCTCCGGAACACGGCACACAAGCCCAGAAAACCGGCTCGCTCCATTAGAATTGCCGTAATGGAGCACAGCCAGAATAACACACTGAAACAAGGCACACCGACTCGGGCTTCACCCCCAGAAAGCCTGGCCAGCCACAACATGGCTTGCACCACAGATCCGCCCGCCCCAGGCCACTCGGGACCCTCAAGGAAGCACGCACAAACAGGGGCGGGCGGCGCAGGGAGCACGCTGCTACTGCTACGTCCAGCGGCGTCCCGCACCAAGAGTGTAAGAAATGTCCGCGCTACTCCAGCGAAATCCTAAACCTACAATTACCGTATTGTTTCAAAGCAGGTCCAGAAGAAATACTGAAGTACAACTGTACATGTAATAGCGACATTTCGAAAGGTACAACACTTGACCACATGGCTTAAAACAAACATGGCGTAAACAACAAGACTGCAGCTTGCATCCCTTGCTGCCCACGTCAACCCCAGAACGCGAGTGAGCGGTCGCTCCGTCCGAAACCGGAAGGTATCTTCCCACTAGGCTAAAGTGCCTGATCAGCCAGATACAATTCTCCAGGCATGCACAATGCATAACCACCGACCAGGCTTCCAAACACTCTTTCCTGAATTGGGGAAAGTACATTTCAGTTTCAGGCCTTTAACATTACCTTGACATATTAAACAACGACATGAACACTGTAAAACCTCTGCTGGGAAGAACCATTCATAGTTAGGCTATGACAACGAACACACTCTCCCATCCGTCTCATGCAAACACAATGCTACAGAAGGTAAAACATTACTTATGAGTCACAATTATAGAACGCCGCTGAACATAGCCTATTCAACCGCCCTGGATTCAGCCATTCCGACAACATGTCTGCACTATTTAGTGCAGACGGCACGTTATATAACCAGAAATATAGCTTTCGTAGCCAATCCCCCAAAAACATACATTTAATGGCAATGTGCTTTGACCTCAAGATTCTCACCTCATACCTAGTAAAGTGGATGGCAGAATGGGAGCCACAGTACAATGAAGGTGTTGTAGCCAACGGTGCCAATACCGAATGTGACATGCACTGTGTGACCAGGCCAACACTCCTACAGCCGGAAACAGTGCAATGAATTCCGCCTCCATTGTACTGAGGCACACCATACCCTGCTGTCACAGCCCCAAAAAACAGGCACGCTACCCAAGAATACAATGTGCCCACCGAAACTACGCCGGTCGACTCTATCGGCTGCCCAAGATGCAGCTACACATGCATACGATTCAGATCACGTGACACTTGAAAGAACAATAGCATAATGTTTCGTACTGACAGTACATAAGTATCACAGTATGGTCAACAATAAGCGAATATGAATGGACGTAAAGGCATAGGTATATTGGGACAATATTATAACACCCAAAAGAATATCAGGCCTTGTTCTAGAAGCTCCATACAACAACTTCCTACTAGTGACCTGTATGGGAAATGTACAATCGTCTCATCTTCGTCACGCCTCGTTTGAACACCAGTACCTGCAGACATGAACTGGCACACGCACCGTACACGTTTCATCGACGTTATACCTCTCCGTGAGTTGTGCAAAGTAAGATTTGATGAATTACTGTCATGCCATCAATTCTTAGGAAGGCAACACCTAATAGGTTTTTTTTTTTTTTTTTTTTTTTTTTTTACTTCGAAAGACGCGAGTTCGAATTCGGATTCAAGCAACGTTACTACATTTGCTCTAAGAGTTTCGATTCTGGCTAACAAAAGCAAACATCCACATAAAACTGCATTTAAACCAAAATGAAAAACACAGATTAAGTCCCAAGAACTGAGAAAATCCCATCATCACTAATGGCTTTTCAAGTTCTTCCCATCACAGTCACCCACTTTGGTGATGACCATATACGGCTGTTTGCAATAGCCACACAGTACCATGGTGAACCCCAGGTTTGAATCCTATGGGGATTTTCACGAAGGTTTTGCAATCCAACGTACCACACACTGGATATCCAAATCAACATTGGTTTACTTCAGAATGGATACCATAATACATAAAAGAATCTAACCTAAAACAAAATTCACACTGGGCTGAATACTCCATCAAAATCCACACCGCTTGCTTGACAAAACCCTCGAGCTACTAGTCGGGAGCGGAAACGTCTAACGCTTCCGTCGGTATTCTGCTACCTTGTATATCCATTTACATCCCCACTTCCATATCAATAGTTACAGTAACCTCTATGTACCCCTCTTGTCTTAAAGGACGTAACGTCGTCTCCCATGGACCGTTCCCACTTGTGAGGACAGGCAATGGCTTTTGCATAGATAATTGGCCCAACAATACACACGTATGCCGCAGCATCACAGAAATCAACAGGACTATCCTGCCCACTAGTGGATACAGTTCCGAAAACAGGTGTTTGTCTACCCCTAAAAACGAACAGTGGTTCAAACTGACATCCCCGTTCTACACAATATTATTTGACATCATTAACACTGCAGAACATAATTCCATCTGGGGTGTGATAGTACACATCCAACCTACCTACCCTTTGCCCCGTCTGACGGACTACTACTTCCCTACACCAATACTGATAATCTAAAGGAGCCAATTTGGGGGAGGAGCCTACACTATTACTACGAATGAATGGTCGAGGAGGAACTTCTTCAATGGTTAGTGGGCCCTCAGTCATAACTTCTGCTTCTACCCTAGAATTACCATCCGATTCTGACACTGTACCCGAACTAAGTCCCATCCCACAGTTAAATGTAGTTGCACTTAGACTGGGTTTGGGCACACTCTGAGGCCTATACTGCAAGGACCTCCTCCCCTCCCCATAACTAAACCTCACCAACCGTTACATGTTTAGTTTCAATGACCAAGTAAGTATGGGGATTCCACTCTATATCCTACTGTCTACCGCATAGCCAATGAATACCCCCTCCCAGCTTTAACGTCAAGGGTATCCCTTCCCGGCTTATGGAAGTGTACATAACACATTGCACCAGGTCTTCGTAATATCTGACTGATACACCTCGATCAAACAATAATGTACAAGGGACCCTAAGCCTAAGTATGAGTGAGGGTACCTACGCTTCAGGAAGGTGAACGTACATACAATTTCTGCCCAAGATTGCGTGGCAGAGAGGTCTCGTGAAGTATTGCACGTACCCCTCCTAACAACGTGCGGTTAAATCGCCTAGCGATTCCAGCCATAGCTGGCGAGTAGGCATTGGTTCGCTGATATCCGATACCCAACCTACATATATAATCACAAAATTCCATACCTCGGTCCGTGCGAACATTTACAAAGTTGAAGCTAAAATGTCTTTCACTCCTGGCACGAATGTCAACAACGTTTGAAACACATCGCTTTCCTTAGCGATGGGAAACACCCATGCATAACGAGAATAATCATCAAGTAAAGTAAGCACATATCTACAATTACCCAAGGATACCGTACGACTTGGGCCCCAAACATCCATGTGAAGGGGCTCGAGGGGCTTCTTACTCTGCAAGCACCAATACCCTGAAAACTGGCCCTAGTCGATTTGGTTACCTTGCAGACCTCACCCTGAGGAGAGTTAGGCTTCACTCACTAGTATCCATGTACCACCTTGGAGTTATGTAAATGTATCAGGCCCAATTTACGCTGATGACCGAGCCTCGAGTGCCAGGTTTCCACAGAAACCGACTTAATTGGATATAACTTCAACATGTACTTTAAAGTCCCCCTTCTGATTCCTACTTAAGCCAAGGGAACTCGTACTCGAACCAGATGAACAAACCACAGCTCCATTCACATGTTTTGGTTTGACCTTAAGAGGCAACAATGCATACACAATACAACTTGTTTGCGATTCGCAAGAAAAAATTGGGCATAGTGGCCCCGTGCAACCGCATATAGCGGCCAGACCCCAAAGGGCATCAGATTCACCCCCCCACTCAGCCTAAGGACCCAAGGAAGAGAAGACAGTCGAAGGCAAAAGGAGGGGGGAGAGCCCTACTTCAAACCCATAGTACTAACCGTCCAAGTTGCCAAACTCCAGTGAGACCATGTCTTGATGCACACCGCAGGAGCCAACGCAGCTGCCATTCCAGGACCAAAGAAATGTAGAGGCAATAACGATTAATGTAAACATACCCTAACATATCATAAACACATAGGCCTATGGGCAAACGCCCATGGAGACACTCACCATACCGTTGGCGACACAATGCTCACCGGCGACATGTGACACCCTTAACGTGACAACTGGCAACAGAACGGCGACAATGTGTCCCGCTGCGTCAGCGTCATAATAGCTACTTACCCTGGTGACAACTGGCTACAGAACGGCGACGATGTGT
>JAHWFP010123178.1:10928-25240 GCA_023313725.1 Lithobius niger | reverse complement strand
CCCCCCCCCCCCCCCCCCCCCCCCCCCCCCCCCCCCCCCCCCCCCTTACATTTGTTTTATATGGGTGACGACAATCCGCTAGCCCACCCCCGTTCATAAATAACGAACGGTCCCTTACGTGGGTGCACCCCCTTCGTTGCTCGAAAAAATAAAAGCTATTCTCGGGGTATAAAAATGCCGTACCGTAACACATTTTTACGTTGGCCTTCAAAATGGTTTACCTGCCAACGAAATAACAAAAAGGAAGAAGGTGATAAATTAATGGGGCAACTTAGACCAAATGGGGTCACAGACTGCGAATGCGTTGCCTTTTTACGTTGCCTATTTACGTTGCTTTTTGGACTTAAAGGCCGGTTGCAACCAAATTAGCATTGCAGCATCTATAGGCCTATCAAGTTCTCTCTCGCTGGAAGCAAAGGAATACACAAAGCAAAACTTTTAGACGCACCAAAAACAAGCCACGTGACTCCTTAATTATGGAGTAAAAATTTGGTACGCCCTCGTGCACCTGGTAACAAGCTGTAAAGATTAACGATATTAGTGTCACTAGAGGGCGCCAGGGGATTCTTTATATTTTTCCGTGGCGCTATCTATAGTGACACTAATATCGTTGATCTTTATAGCTTGTTACCAGGTGCACGAGGGCGTACCAAATTTTTACTCAATAATTAAGGAGTCACGTGGTTTGTTTGTTGAGTTTAAATGTTTTGCTTTGTGCATTTCCTTTGCTTCCTGCGAGAGAGAGAACTCGATAGGCCTAGATGCTGCAATGCTAATTTGGTGGCAACCGGCCTTTAAAGGGACATAAATCCTTGCGGTACGTCGTGCGACTCATTGAAAATAGCGTTTGCAACATTTACGCATGTTAGAGTTAATGTTGCAAAATCATCTCGCACAAAAGATAAAAAAAAGAAACTGTATGTGTTGGTAGCATTTATATGAACTAATGTCGCAAAACTGAGTCATGCAGGAAAGCCAACATAGATGCATGTACTTTTAATGTCAGACTCCCTGAGCGGGGAATCGAGCCCATTTGGCTTTCCGTCAGTAGTAAAGGATTTGAAGAATAACGGGCCCTTTTCAACAGGCCCTACAGTAAACCCGTGCAATTTGTCATGTTTATAATACTCCAATTTGAGTATTATTTTTCGCAGGTGTTTTCCACAGTTTTTTCCATAGTTTAAAGAACTCTCCCTGCCACAGATACGCCACTCGTAACTCAGCCAGTGCTTCAAAAATGGTTCCTCGTTTCAGCAACGCGTCGGGGTGATGACGTAACACCTCGCACTTTATTCGCCAGATGTCACTAGCAGAGTGAAATTGAAACGCCGAAAAGAAGGTAAATAAATAAGAAATCAGAAGGTAAAGCGTTTTCAAAATTATCAAAAAGTCAGCCTTTACGATTGGCTTTATTGGAACACACTAGTCTGAGAAAGAAAGAAAAAAAAAACAACTTTCACAACTCGGACTCGAACTCTCGTGATTAACGTAGCTTGTTTGATTTGTTCTGTAAACGTGCCGACGCGGCTGCACGCGATCCTACTGCGCATGCCTGCGTATTTATTATGGCGGACTTTCTAATTATACCCAAAGCTCCTCGCGGGCGATCTCTACGCCTACTCGCGAATCAAGTGCAAAGCATGACTCAGCAAAAAAAATGAGGCACAACTTTGCCGCGTAGTGTCGTATCTGTGCGCGGTAGTGTTCTTTAATCTGTGGTTTTTTCTTATTGGTGATCGCCGTGTCCTTATTTTTACGGGTAAGGTTTCTAGCGTGTAGAGAAAGCACACAGCAGGTAAAAAGGCGCGAATAATTCCGTAAGTCTTCATATCAGCTATGGCTGCCAAGTACGAGGCAGTTACGGTGCAAGAAATGCAAAGTTGAGTTTTCATCGCGAGAAGAGGACGAAAATCATCTGCAGAAGCCTTTGGCGTATTAAACTTTACGTGTCTCGATTGCGGATACTCGTTTCTTCTTACGATGAAGTTTTGGCGCACCACGACCGACGCGATGGAAAAAAATGATCACGCTTGAAAAAAATCAAGTTTGGATGTGCATATTCCTGCAAAGCTTGTTGGCAGTATTTCCCCGATTTGGCAAAAGCTACGGTTCACACCAGGGGCGAGTTGGTCGTCAAACACGAACGTCGAATATGACGCGATTTTGACGGAATCGTTGGCCACGTCGTGTGCAAACATGGCAACGATTACGTCATATTCGACGTTCGTGTTTAACGAGCAATTCGCCCCAGGATTTCACATTCGTCTCTTCCGACGAACGAAGAGACGGTTTCGGAAGTTAAAACACGAATTTCATAAAGAAATACATAAACTGCTTATGCCAAAAAGTATATCAAGCTGAATGTATCAAGCTCCAAGTTTAAGCAGAAGAGCAGTGTTGTTGCTTGCCGCCCCACACGAGACTCTTAATCTCGGGGTCGTGGGTTCGAGCCCCACGTTGGGCGCCATATAACTGTGAGAATGTGTTCTAAGCGCTAACACAATGCACACAGTTGGCGTTTTCTAGTCCTTTTACTACTTAAACATATTCATTAAACACTTTCGAACCCTAGTGCACCTGTTGCTCTCAACCATCTTGCCAAACAACATGCTTACCAACATGGCTTCTCTATCTGAACTACGCGCGCTGCCTAGCCTCAGTGCGCAGGCTTCAAGGTACGCCCTGTGAGGAGGTGCTCGAGTGGCGTGCCATGGCAGAGCACATCCTTACAGTTCCCCCCCTCCCCCCATTAAATACCCCCCCCCCCCTGCAGTTGACGAACGGAGAACAATCACTATGCCTAGAAGCCATCATAATCAATGCTCCGATTACGCTTTTATTATTAATAGCGACGTAGGTTCCAGTAGTACAAATCAACTAAATAGGTTTAAACATTCAGGCATGCAATACGACCCCACGGTCGATTTTTTGTTGGAGGGGGAGGAGGAGGAGCAACAACTACCATTCCACCATCACACCAAGAAAAAAACATCTCATTCTGAAAAATGGACCTCAGTCGGAAATACTTAAATTTCTAAAGCAAAATGTAAATGAATAAAAAAAAATAATATTTTGGCACAGCTTGGGGGGGGGGGGGGGCTTTGTCCTTAAATCCGTTGATGCCAATGAAAAGTATAACTGTGCGTACAGACTAACGAATCGTCCCTGTTCTAGCATTAACACGTTATGTAATATAGTTATTGGTTAGAAACGATTGGTTATCGATTTTTTTAACCCACGGCTCCTTCCTCGACGTATTTGCATGGTCTCGCCAGCCAAATCATCGTAGCAGTGGGGGAGGGGGGAGCCCCCTGTTTCCCCCCTCCCGTTGAATAATGTACTTTGTACCAATGAAACAAGATAATGTACTTTGTTTCTTTGATGATCCAAACTGCACATTGGGTGAAAAAATCTGACACACTTGCTATTAAAGAACACTTGCCATTATGAAATTGCAACATTATTATTTTCATAGACGAAAGACAAAGCTCTATATTATGCTAAAGTCTACATTAGGCACATACTCTATATCCTTATGGTATTGATTCCAAATGGCTTCAAACACCTTCCTAATAGTCCTTGGGCCACAGAGCCCTATCGTTTCAGTCTGTAGAGAAAATTGTGTACCACCAGATCTTTGACCTAGTTTGTAAAGATGTGTTGGCTGACTACAAAAATCTAATTATCTGGAAATAGAAGTAGTTTGTGCACGAATAGCGATAGAAATAAGGTGGAACTCTTTTACGAATTGCGCATGAACTCAACGCGTGTGAACCTAGGCCTATTAGCCAATCAGTGATCGCGAAGAGCAAGCAGGTGCGACTCACTCCTCAAGGGCAGGCTAGATAGCTGCGCCCACAGATGGCTGCGCTCATGCCGAAACTCTATGCCGCTTATATTTTTGACGTTTCGTTTAATTTTTCCCCGTGATATTGTTTAAGCATGACGTAAGAGAGAACACTGTCGTTGTAATGTTTCTTGTTTATTGTGATTGTTAAAGAGAATATTTATTAAAAAGTCGTAGGGCTTCGTCGGGCAGATGACCGGGTGCGGTTAACGCTCGCTAAAACCCTTTAACCTTTTTTTTTTTATTATTAAACGGTCAGGCAAATGACAACAGCAACGCTACGCAACGCTTCGTTGGCAAGAAAAAAGAAAGGCCTAAAATAAATATTAAATAAATGAAACGTGCCTGAAAGGGCTACTTGGAATACCTAATAAATGTTCACGAATCCATGTTACAGCACATTTCCTTAATTAATTATTTATTCTTGTAATTTGTTGGCTACGATTGTGTACAAATTGTAGCAATATAGCCTAACGATTTGCCCCGTCCGATTAAAGTAATTAAACGTTAAAAACGGTCCCTAGGTAATAAACTCCATTGGTCTTGAAGTTATGCGATTTGTTCCCATGGTGAACCCTTGGGGGAAGAGGGGGGGAACATTCCCACTTCCCACCCTCACCAAGATCCGAAGTTACGCTAAAAATGCTGGCAAAAGTAAACTTATCATTTAAACTGTTTTAAAGGCACTAACGCTGCTACACATAAGTTGTTTTACAGGGGAAGCCCCAATGGCCTACAACACCCTCTCCCCAGCCCTGTTAGCTAAATTTCTCGAACAGCACTCTAAATTCTAATTTTCTTTAACTCACCCCCTCCTTCTTCCCCAACAAAATCCAGGGTTTGCCATTGTTTGCTCCCAATATTTTGTGAATTAAAACGGTTCAATACAGCCTATAGCTAAGCTATTTCCGTAAATACATTATTATGCTTAAAGTTAGATTTTTAGGCCATGTTAATGAATTATGAATGCACTTGCTCCTTGCCATACCTATAGTTATTTTACTTGCTTACAACTAATTTTTTAATTGAAATTATCGTCTTTACCGAGCACCTATCACATTTTTCTTTCTTAAAAAAATATGCTTCTGTTTGATAATGTCCATTTGTGTTAAAATAATTATTTGTACGAAGGGTCCTAAAAAATAGGAAAATTACAGTTTTTTTTAACCCACGCTTTCCAATGCACAGCACTTTCCGATGGTTGTAGCCTGTGTAACATATCTAGAGTTGAAAGATTGAACAGTAGCCTACGTTTTTTATTTTAGCAACTATACATAAAGTGAGCTTTAAAGGCTGAGTGTCTTTTTGATGTCGGTCTCAATTTTACAGTTTACTTGCTATTTTTTTTTAAAAATAAAGTAAGCTAGAATGACAAGATATAAAAGCCACTGCACATTTTTTTTTGAGAAATGCTGCCTGTGCTCGGTAAGGAACTTCTTCCAGTCTTTGGCTTCCACGTGACTTGCCCTCCCCACATGTATTTGAAACTAAACACATCGGCTAAATTTACAATATCAACATACAGATACTGAAACAGAATGAAACCATTTTTGTAAAGGAGAAATCGATCTGTGAACTTGCTCATTTCGATTTGACTATTTTGAGACCCCCTAAAGATTAATAGAGACATTGAAATCCAGCACGACCTTTCTTTACTATCTCATTTGGAACAATTGCTGTCGATAGAGAGCAGAGTGCTACTTTTAAAGTAACGTAAAAAATGTTGGAAGACAGATCTTGCCCTTTGGATTTACATGTCAGCAGTACAC
The DNA here is from genome assembly GCA_023313725.1 of Lithobius niger. Lineage (NCBI taxonomy): Eukaryota > Metazoa > Arthropoda > Chilopoda > Lithobiomorpha > Lithobiidae > Lithobius > Lithobius niger. Next base: position 19,624 of record JAHWFP010123178.1, on the reverse strand, counting down.
CCCCAGTGGAAATTAAAAATTCGAAGAATGTGATGGTGTAGTCGCTTGTCTACAACATATGAACACAGTGGATCACGATGAGAGGACATGTCATTGTAGTCAAACTGTACGAGTTCTCTGCAATTCCTGCTCAGGCATGCTGACATTAAGGTCCAAACAACAACACGTAACCGTCGTGCCAACGAGGACCGCAGTGAAACCCAGAGTGTGGCGTCTAGACGGATGCGCGCTGTGCTTCACTGCAGTCCCCGGATGCTACGACGGGTGTTTATTTATGCCTACTCACGGGAATATTTCATTAATTTTGATCGCATCTTTATTTACTAACTTTTTCTACTGAATGGACTTGTTGTCTTGTCTGCAACAACTTATTAGAAGCAATATTTTATTAGTTGAAGTACAACAATTGAGCATGTGCCACTGTTACCGTACAACAAGCTGCTGTAGGAGCAGTTAACACTTAACAGACAAGATATTTTTACAACTTGCTCCCTATATCACGTACTAACACAGGTTATAATATCTCGTGGTACAAAATTTTCTCCACAAAATTTTGTTTTAAGGCTTTATACAGAGAGTGGCCCAAGGACTAGTGACAGGAAAAATCGGCAAAGTGCAAATTGATCGGGAATTGTAGTTTGTCGAAATATAAAAAATCTTTTCTAACGAGTTAAGGGTGAAAACCGCATGCAAATTTTGGCGTGCATTTACTTTATAAGGAAGGGTTAGCAATTTTGCAGAAAGCTGCAAATTTTCTTTTTTGTGGGAAAAAGTGGGAATTGTTTTTCAGCAAGGGTTATCACTTGTCAACTTTGCGTAACATCTCAAGAGCGTGCCGATCGCACTCGGTCCTTGTTGGTTAATGTGCTGATTAATTTCCAAACGCGGACAATCAGGCTGACTAACCTCTTTACAGAGCTTTCATGACCTGTCACAGAGCGGGCCACGGGTTTCTCCTAAATCTAAGCCTCCTTTACCGTGATGATGACGGTGGCAATCGAGCATACGAATGCGATGCTGGGAGTTGCAAACCCGAACGCAAGGCATCATTGAAGTCGCCCAAATCATAAAATAATAACGGGACATAAATTAAGAAAAAAAGTGGTTTAGTTATTTTAGTTGGGGATGCTGTTGATGAATTTTTAGTCAACCCTATGTGGCGCCGATAAGCATCTAACGGACTCTAAAGTATGAACCTAATTGTTACGGTAGGTGCTTCTGAACCACGGCACTTATAATATTTTAAAATCACCTACTCTTAATATGAAGAAAAAAAAATTGCCGCCACAATATGGCGATATCATGCTCAAAATTTCCGAAAATTCAAGTTAACATATTCCAAACGAAAATTCGCGATTTGACGCAGTCAATTATTGTTTTGAATGGCAAATCTGCCTGAATCTAAGGAGATTGACATGAATAAAAAGTGCAACATTAAAATCCGCGATTTAACGCATAAGACAATTATAATTTTGAACTTAATTATTCATGGCTGGAAAGAATTCACAGACTGCAATGACGGATTGGTCGAGGCGGTGTCAACTGCCAGCAGCGACTTCCCCCACCCTTTCGGCCGTTCCGCATTAAACAGTGATTGCTTCATTTTCCGGCTCGTTATTTTGAGTAATACGATACCGCTCAAGTGCCTTGGGGAAGAGTTGGGAGGGCATAAAATTTGTGGTTTAGGAGGTAACAGCATGATTTAAATGACCGCAGGTTGATTTTTTGTCGGCCTCGGCCTCCGTGCTTTTTTTTTTCAATAGTGAAAATTGGTTCATGCAAATTTTGATCAACAGAAATTGATGAGTCTGTACCAAATAAACAAAATGAAAATTTTTGTAAGGATTCATCTGCACACGAACGATTTTAAGTGCCAGTGTCTAAACCATGTATAAATAAAAGGCTGCACAGGTACAGGTCCCAAGGTGTTTACATTGACAAAACATGACAAAACAAAATTTCGCAAATTCAGATTAAAACAACTCGAGCCAGTTATTGAACGCCAAAAGTTACAAACTTTCATTGGTCAAATTCTCCGGGAATCTCGTTAACGACAGGCCATAAATTATTTACATGCTGGTATCCTTTTTGGGCTAACCCAGTGGAAACTTCTTTCACCTTATAAACTAGGGGTGCAATTTTTTCCACAATAACAAATGGATCTATCCATCGTTTCTGCAATTTCGTAGCAAAAAAAGCATGTTTTTTGGATAGAAAATGAGATCTTACCCAATCAGTGTCGTTAACATTAAATTCCTGGGGTTTTGGTACATTTTCATTGATTTTGACGTATTCGTATTGTCTGTCTGAGTGTCGTATCCTGCGGACTTTCATTATTGTGCGACGTAAATTGTTGCTAAGGGTAGCAGCCCAAAGGGGTACGGGTTGCTCGAGAGCTTCTGGGATTGGAGGCTCAATGCCTATATCAATTTCTCGGCCGAAGTTGATAGGCCGGTGTGAAACCCGTGCGGGTATCAACGGATGAGTTAATGCTCATGACAAACATTGGCAATTTCTCATCCCAATCCCTGGGGTTTTCGCTACAGAACTGCGCGATCAGTCGCCCCAATTTCTTACACTGAAGTTCCGCGGATGGTACAAAGTAGATAATTGCTGCTTTATACCAAACCTACGGTATATCTCGCTAGTAATTCTCGCTGTGTACGCTGCAGCATTATCAGAAACCAAAAAAAACGGGGGAGCCCGAAAATTGGATATGCTCTGGTAATTAGCAAAGGACAAGGGTCTTACCATCAAATTTTCGACACGAGAAAGCCATAAGAAATTATAAAAAAAGATCTAAAACTACGAGGATGTTTCTGTTTTTGCTGGGACTTCGTGTCATTGGAAGGTTTTGCTTCCAATCAAGATGCAACGTGTGGAAGGGTTGCTGTAAAGGAATGGTGGCAAGCCTAGCAACATTCTGTGCGCCTCGGCCTTTGTGCTGTTGGCACGAGAAGCATGTTTTACAAAAACGTTGGACCAGCTTGCTCATTCTGGGGAAATAATAGGCAAGTTTTAAGCACCACACAGTCTTTCGAGCCCCGAAATGTCCCGCTGGAAGAGTTGAATGGTGTAACTGCAAAACTTGACGCTGCAAAGAGCGTGGCACAAAAATCTTAAGATGATGATTCCTCTAGATCTTCAGCAAGTTCTCGATAAATGAGTCCAGAACTTTCCTCGTAAATACAATTTTGCGAGAATTTATCAACAAACCTCTGAATTGCAAGCGTCTTTGCGTTCAGGGGTTTACCCTGCAAAGCTAAAATTAATGTTGCCATGTATGGGTCTTTAGCAGTTTCCTCGGCAATTCGGGGAATTGTAAGTTGTTCCACTTCAATGTTACAGTTAAAGCAATCATTGTTAAACAAGTATACAGATTCCCTGCCAGGAATTTTAACTTCAGTGAGTGGAGAGCTCACTTTCACTTCCTCGGCTTCCGCCTCGGATTCGCACAAATGGAGTCAGCAGCACAATTCTCTGAACCTTTTCTAAACACGAGTTTTGCCTCCAAAGAAGACAAAAAGCCCAGCCAACGAGCTATGCGCCCCCTGTTGTTCTTTTCCGTGTCCATTAAGATTAAAGGATAATGGTCAGTAGAAATTGTAATATCACCACCTTCCACTAGATGGCGCCACTTCTTAAGCCCAAAAATGCATGCCAACATCTCACGATCAGAAGTAGTATACAGACGCTCATTTTTCGAGAGTTTTTTTGATGCCATGTCAACTGTGACGTAATGATCGCTATCGGGTAACTTCTGGGCCAAAATGCAACCAAGCCCGGAGCCGGACGCGTCAGCCAGTGCGGTCCAAGGCAAGGCAGGGTCAGGGTTGGCAAGAGTTGGGGTGTCCAGTAAGGCACTTTTTATGCCCTGGAATGCCTCTTCCTGACGGGAACCCCACTGAAAGTCTCGACCGTCACCACGTAACAAGTCGGTTAATGGGCTGGTCCTTTCGGCGAACCGATGGACGAAACGCCCTAGCCAGGATGCCAGGCCCATGAACTTTCGTACCTCGTGCACACTAGTTGGCCGCGGATAGGCCTGTAAGGCTTTGATCTTACCAGGGTTAGCTTTGACACCCTCGTCAGTTACCAAATATCCCAAGACAAGTAGCTCCTTTACGAAAAATTCCGATTTTTTTTAATTTCCAGATAAGCCTTCAGCTTTCATCATATTCATCAGGCCAGCCTTCGGCCCTAGCATTTGTTCCTTCCATTGCCTCGTTAGTAGGCCTGCGTTGTCCACGTATTCCTGCCAATCTAGGTGGCGTATAGAATCGATGGCTTTAGCCATCGCACGGCAAAAATTCGCCTCGCTATTTTTGAGCTCGTACTGGGTGCGGTTACAAATGAATTTGCGGTCATGGGTGACGTAGGATGCAATTTTGCCATTCTCAGGGTCCATTGGAACGTGCCAAAATCCGTCCGTCAAATCCAGAGGGCTGCGATATTTGCACTGGTGATACTGTGCAATTAGGTCATCAATTAGGGGCAATGGAAAGAGGTCACGTGCCACAGAAACGTTTAAAAACGAGTAATCTGCGACAAGACGTGTTCTGCCATCTCTTCTGGGGGCTAGGAACACTGAGACACAATGTTCACTAAACCCAGGAACTATAATGCCTTGGTCGAGCATGTTAGCAATATGCTCGTCGACCTTTTTACGTCCTAAAGCACTTAAGGGTGGGCGTTTTGTGACAGTAGGAGCTCCGCGAGTGTCAATTGTCATTGGTGGACAGTGTTTAAATAGACCAGTTCTTTTTGAAACAAACATGCCTGTGAAAAAATGCAAGCAAAATAATTCTTCTTTTTGTATGGAAGTTACTCTTTCGATTGCATCAACTTTCGCACGGATTTTCTCCTCGCTGGGATGAAGTTCTGCATTAGCTAATATTGTGCCAACAGGTGGAGAAAGGTCTCGAAAAGGGTTCCTACGTAGGGCATATGAGTACCCCGAATAAGGTGCCCAGTACCAGTAATTTAATTTATAATTTAACACCATGCCCAAATAAGCTAAAAAATCTGAACCTAAAATTACAGGCTGAATGGCGTTTGGCAGTAAAATTAATAGGTGAGTGAAAGTTTTAGTTTTAATTTGGAATTTTACATTTACAAATCCTTGGCAAATTGTCCAATGGCCATTAGCCATCTGCACACGGAATTCTTTTTATTAAAAATATTACAGAGATTAATTAAATCCTCCTTTAATTCCTCGTCAGTAAATGACAGGGAGCTTCCTACATCTATCAGCGAATCTGCTATGTCATCACCAATACGTGCGCCTACATATCCACAAGAAGTAGCTTGTGGTTCGTTGGGTCCGTTAATAATAACAGGTAATTCTTCATACAACACCTTTTGTCTATTTGGTTTATTAGAGTGCGACCCCCATGGAATGTCATTTGGGTCATTCGGCACAGGTTGGGAACTACATCAATGCGAACGTCGTTCGGACGCTGCCTCTCCAGCCACAGATGAGCGTCCTATTCTTTTGGGAACTCTGGGGCTGTTGGATCTAACCCTTTGGTTGCAGATGACATTTGGCTGACATTTTGACTAGCCGATTAACTAGCCACCCAAGCAGCTCTGTGCTCAGGATGGGTAGTCCAGCAACGTTCTCCAACGTGCCCAACTTTGAAACAAACGTTGCAAGATACCTGTTGTCGTTGTTTCGGGTTATAACTCGTCGTTTTTTAGTAGTTTGTCGCATCAGAAGCGACCCTGGCCGAATCTAATCTAGTTTTGGGTTTAGTTGTTTGATTCGAGTTAAGTTTCGCTAAGAAGCTATTAATTCCCCTACTATTCTGTTTGAAGGCATCAGCAAGAAGCTTAGTGTGATGACATTCTGAATTATCATGGCTGGTAGTATTATGGAAAGTACAGAACGTTTTTCTTAAAATAGGATTAGCTGAAGAGGCAGCGCCGGAGGAAGGTTGTGGAGCTGCTGCACCCGTCACAATCTGGCTAGTTTCAATAACATTTCTACACGCAGAAATATTAGCAGTAGTGTCAGAAGTGGGCGAACGACTTTCGGCACAAAACAATTCCATGTCACAACAGTGATTGACAAAATCCGTCAATGTCGAAAATTCCTTATGTACAACAAATGGTCTCAACCGATTAAAGCTTCTGCTTTAATATGTATAACTTTGCCTTAAACGTACATGAATCATCCAACTGGTCTAAAATTGTAACACATTTTGCATAGAATGCAGTAAAATTTTCATTTTCACCCTGCTTTAATCTACGTAATGTTTCGACCAACCTTTCATTTTTTGTTTTAGGATGAAAAAAGGCTAAAAAGCTACTACAAAATTCCTGAAAATTTCCGAATGGTTGTTTAGCTTGTAACCAATCAACAGCTTCGTTTTTTAAAGTGTACGGTATGCAACATGTTAAAAATTCTTGATCGTCGTAGGCACAAGCTAATTTTAAGCGTTGCAATTCCTTAATATAATTGCATGCTGAAGTCGAGTTTAAACTTCCCGAATATGTTGGTAATTCGAGTGGTTTAAACTTCAACTTAAAGTCTTTTGATTTTGTGGTGCAAGATTTATTTTCACATAAAGCAGTTGATCCAATTTGTTTACTATTAGCTGACGAGTTCTCTACGTTACAAAAATAATTTTTTAACTCTGACCGCAACGTTTCTGCCGTTAATGGAACATTTGCTTTCGGATCACTGATTTTTTTTAAAGGAAGGCTGAGTAACAAGTTCTTTGACCAAGGTTTCCTCATGAACAATATTACTTGGAGTTGTTATTGCTTTGGCTGCATTTTTTGGCATGCAATGAATTTTCGCTGCCGATTGTAATGCCTTGACCAACTTGACCGGCGTAGAAGCACCATATTAACTGTAGGGGTTTTTAGTACGTGTGGGAGCTGCCCCAATGCCAACCACTCAGTTAAGGGACTTGCTTGAAAATGTGTCGTGGTGCTTGTCAAGGGGTTGCGGGAATTCCAAATTAACCTTAACAGATGGAACAAGGCTGGTTGTCGTGGTTCAGTTTTGGTGTTGGTTTAATCTGTATATATAATTACACAAGATGCGGAACGCTGTCATCGGCAGCGGCAGGCAGCAGCAATCTCCATCTGTAGCAAGCAGGACATACGATGCCATCTCCGCCATCTACCGACGGAACGACAAAATGTAAAAGTAGCAGCCAAGGCACGCTGAGATAGTAGCTGCGCCTAGAACGCAACGGCCAGCAGCGCGAACATACGATGCCAACTACCTACCGAACGGCAAATTAAATGGGGAGGGGGGGGGAGGGGGAGAGAAGACGACGCGGAATGAGCGAGCGAAGCGAGCGACTCCGCTAGTGTTAAATAAGAGCAATCGTGTGCTCAGGCTCGCCACTAACCTTGGCTTAGGGCCTTAAATGGAATGTCAACGACATTAGGCTTACTTGGGAAAATTTGGATTAGTTAGTTTCGGGGCATTTCATACGTTGACTGCTAAACTAAGTAGCTACGGGGTTGCAGTGCTAAACTAGCAACAGGGTTGGTCTGGTTTGAATTTAAGTTCGGGGATTGGGTTTAATTGGGAAAAATTCTAATTATAAGCCGAAATTACCTTTGGATTCGGGGAGTTGGAGAGTTGGTGGCAGAATGGAATTTTAAGTTAATACCTAATTGTTGGGAGCACCCGGCGGAAGACCAAGCGAGCTCGAGCCGTTACAAGTGATGTCAAGCATTATGTACAGACAAATCATAGCTATGTATTGTTACAACAATTGGTCAAATAGGATTATTTCAACTAACAATGAGTATTAATTTTGGAGTGACAAAGGCACATTACAATTTGACGTCATGTGGACTGCGGGCTTGGCAGATTTCACAAATGACTTCATCAGTGTAACCATGCTGGAGTGGTACAATTCCAACGTTGAAATCAGGAATTAAACTCGCAACAGCCAGGGGCGAGCTGTCTGCTTTTATAGGAGGACTGTGCATGGTGACGCATGCGCAGTGTGGTTGCGCACTGGCCGGATCCGGCGAGCGAAAAACCTCAAGTCATAAAGAGCACTCAGGAACTTAATAGAATTTAATTTACAGGTAGTATAAATTTTTGTATAGCCAATAGAAACCAATTTTAAACCCCCCCCCCAAAATTTAGGTTTTTTTCTCTTTTTTCCGAATTTCAGGCCATGTGCGTAAAGGGAACATGGGCAGAAAACGGGCTCTCGTCCGATTTTTTTTTAATGGTCTAAGAGTTACCTGCTGAGTAATGTTTTCTTCTTCCATTTTTGGGGCCAACGCACCGTTTGGCCGTGGTGAAGGTCCAAAGTTAGCACCGCGCTGCGCCAGAAAGCATGAAACTGGGCGAAAGTCCGGCAAGTGAAACGCCAAACCCCAACCAGTTCATTACCTCAAGTGAAATGCCGAAACCGGTACCTAACCTAACCGACAATACAAAACAAAACCACACGAAACTGTCAATAGCAACCCACCTATCTGAACTGTTTACGGGAAAAAAATATCAGCTGAGAACATGGGAAGAAAACGGCCTCTCGTTCGTCAGCACAAAGAATGCGGCTTTCAATAATTTCTGACGGCCAAACGAAGCCTCCCCCCCCCCCCAAATTTTATCGAAAATATTGTTCAGTTGATCATTTTACGTCAGTCTAGCCCAACGAGAGATCAATCGGTGAGGAGCCCTTATTCTTCCCATAAGCCGCGTAAAGTAAACT
>JAHWFP010123175.1:0-19185 GCA_023313725.1 Lithobius niger | reverse complement strand
GGGGGGGGGGAGGGGGAGGGGGAAGGACCCTCGTATCGCATTGGGCGAATTCCCTGATTTCTGTCGGCTACACAGTAGGGCCCTCAATGTCCTGCTGCACCTGACCTCGAGAGAATGGCATAAATAATTTTTTTTCTGGGGGAGGAGCAAATTTAACGGCCCCTTTACGCTCCCTTGCTAGGAAACGCACAACCGCTTCATTTTTATTGAATGACTATTTTCGTCATTTGCATACTGTATATTATGGCTATCAATTAAACAAAACGTTTAAAGGTCAATATCGAAAAAAAAATTACGCCTTGGTTTCTTTTTTGAGGAGGAGGGGCGCTTGACCTGCCCGCGTCCCCCCCCCCCCTCGTTATTTACATCATTGCTCAACAGGCAAAATAACCCAATGATATTAGTTACTGTAGAAGTAAAATTGCAGCATCACACAATTAACACTTCCAGGGCTTCACACCATTACGCATTCAATTTACGATACTTCAAAAAATTCGACGAAAGCGTAGCTTTGTTAACAAGCTCTTAAGTGTCTCATCAAAGTAACGTATGCCATGCAACATCATTATTATGTGTTTCGCAATTGATTGTTTATAAAAAAAAATAACGTTTAAAGGATACTTCTTTGAAATATGTTAGAATGTGGCATCATAAAATTTGCATTTTAAGGTTTTCCCACTATTGTGTACTGGAATACGTATTGTCTCACATTCGTTAAACACGAAATTGGTACTACAATTTTAATTCTAAGGATTGATTGCCAGAAAGAATCCATCTACACTGTAACAAGCTTCATTTATAAGCAGATACACTGTCACGCACTAAGTATTTTATAGGATTCGTGTAACATAAACGATACTTCTTCTGCCTTAGTGTCATAACGCTACAGAAATTCTGCCAGAATACGTAAAATAAATAAGTACTCTAAAGAAGCAGGATTCGGCAGTGATGTACCATAAATTGCTTCAATTCCTCGGAATGCTCTAGGGAAGCGTTCCCCCAAACCGCGAGCAGGCTTTATTCGTCCCCCTCCACAATGTTTCTTGTCTGTGCCACTGGACAGAGTAACGGAGGCGCTTTCTCATTACCGAACACTTTTCAGGCTGACAAGTTTCGATTACTCATATTTTAAACAATTTTTAGCACTAATAACCAGTGACGCCAAAATTGAAAGATATATGAATGTGTAAAGGATTTTGAAGCGGGAGCCTTCCCCCCCCCCCCCCCCTGCTTCGGAGTAGCAGTACCCTAAAAAATGCACTCTTGCACAGTGTCATGTATAAGCGACGAATAAGAATTTAAAGTTACAGGATTTTTTTTTATAAATTAAAAAATTTATAAATTTTTTTTTATGTCATTCATTGTTTTGCCGAAAAGGGGACCTGCTGAAGCTTAGTATTTGAAGTAGCACACACCTTACAAAATCAGCTAGAGTAGAATTCGACCGTAGATAATAAAGGGCTTCTCAATAAAAATGCTGCAGCATACAATTCAAACTTCAAGAGGTTTACACCATTATCCATTCGACTACATTGCTACACACTTTTACAACGAAATTGTAGCTTTTTTAAATTTTCACTTAAGTGTCTCATTAAAAAACGTTGACTATGCATTGTAATATTTCTTACTTCGAAAACGGATACTAATAAAAATATCTGGCATTTAAAAGTTGTCTATTTCTTTTAATTATGTATGAAAAGCGGCACCACTACGGTTGCATTTCCAGGTTTTCACACCGTTTTGTATACGAGTATACATCGTCTGATATTCACGTTAAATAAGATAATTGCGTACTACAAACTTGATTTAAGGAACGATCGGTAGAAAAAAATTCATTTACGTTGCAACAATCCTCATTCACCAGAAATTGCAGTACCCCATACTATGTTTTTAATAGGCTTCTCGTCACAAAAACATTAAGACACTTCTCGCCCCCAAACGCGACTAAACATGAGCTTCAGTTAAAAGGCTTTACTACGGTGTCCACATTTAAACACTTTCTCACTGTTTTGTCGTAGAATGTAGAAAATGCAGCAGAAAATCTCACAAATCATAATACGACGTGTCACACTTTAGATATAATCAGCTTCCTGTCTTTCGACTTAAAATGTGCAACAGATAATCGTATAGATATGCCTTACCACACATTTTACTGTTTAGGGGATTATCTCCAGTATGAACACGGACCACCAACAAAATAATTGCACTAAGTGAGCAAACATTTTTTGCCATATTATCAAACTACTTTCTTGTTGTTTATAAAGTTGAATTTCCTCGTCTGTCCCTTTCTGGCAGTTGACTTGGAAGATTTCACTTTTATAGTTGAAACACGAGTGGCACATTACATAACACATGTCATGGCGTTCGTTTTAACCAAACTGCTTCGTGATTGGTTAAAAATAATACCGAAAATAGTTTAGAATATAGCTTAATACATTTTATTCGTCTAAGAATTCCAAAGAATACTTTAAATAAGAATTTATGAATAAAATTGAGAGCCCACAAACAAGCTGTAAATGATACTGAAGTTTTAAAAAGCACAAATTACTGGCGCCATCTAGTTTTTGAAATTGAAGGTTTTCACTGTTTAGTTCCAATGGTGGTCGAGGCGAGTCTCTGTCATCGGTCAAACGCTAGGACACCACCCTAATAGAAGTCTGTTACTCATCGTTCCTACGGAACTTTTCATGGACTCATGACTAGACTTAACGTAGTACAGTGAGCCACCTTTGGAGTGGCATGACCCGGATCGAAACTGGCAACCGAATTTGTCCCTAGATCACATAGTTGTTCGGCTTGTTTTCTTCTTTCCTTTTATATGGTTTAATCCACATTGATTTATTTTTGAAACGTTCAATATGTATTCAAGGCATTCTCGCCCATTTTCATTTGACCTGCCAAAAGTTTGTTGTCTTTGTGTTAAAGTTCTGTCCTGATTTTGGCCACGCAACGCACAAACATGCACATCGAAAAGCACAAACACGGAATACGATAAGGCATTTTGATCATCAGTAGCCTACCAATTTTAATTTCACGCAACACGTTCAACTATTTTCGAGTCTTTACCAATAATGTAAAACAATGGCCCGTTATTTCAAGAACGTAACAATGCCACGTTCTTTCAAAGCGTAGAACGTCTGCCAACAATAGCCGACAATAGGAACGGGCTCTTCGCCGTAATGGGTATTAAGTCGGATAATGACCGAAAACCTTGTGCATTCCTAAACAATGGCCCTCGGGATGCTGCGCGCTCTCGGGCAACAATGCCACGTTCTTTCAAAGCATAAAACGTCTGCCAACAATAGCCGACAATAGGAACGAGCTCTTCGTCGTAATGGGTATTAAGTCGGAAAACCTTGTGCATTCCTAACAATGGCCCTCGGGACGCTGCGCGCCCTCGGGCATTGTTTAGGAATGCCCGCGGTTTTCGGTCATTATCCTTTACAGAAAACCGTGAAATCTAACAAAAAGCAGTAATATTTGATCAGAAACATGAAGAACGTCTCACTGCTGTTATTCTAGGTACAAAAGATTGTGAGATGCAAAAATGTTTGTCAAAGGCTAAGAAAAGTTTATTTCTAGAAAAAATAAACTTATTAGCTTGACATGTACATTTTTGTGCCTCACCACCTTTTTTGGTTTCAACCATTGTAGTGGTGGGTCATTTTTCACGTGCTTCGTTTTTGAGTCGATCATAATTTATATACCATTTGCAGCAAAACTGCCACACACTCATCATTAATTACTACAAATAAAATTTAAAAGTATTTTTAGCTACATAAATTATATACTCGAAAATTGAAGTCAATTACCGTGTTTAATTCGAGGTTCAACCGATGCAAAGCAGTGCATGTCCCGGTGGGTTTACCCCCACTTTTCCTACGACAGGGAGTGTCCTGCATAGCGTGAAATTCGAGTTCAACATTTAATTGCTACAACTCATGGATAAAGCTATCTTTTAAGTGTTCTGGCACTTCTGCACGACAGAACTAACAGCGTACTGAAGTCCTTTTCTGAATATTTTTTTTAGGTTTCCATTTCATCCGAAGAGAGCCAAATTTGGCAAGCCTGCACCTTTACCAAACGATACCTTTACGATAGCAGAGTCATGGAAACTGAAATACAGACCGTATTTTGATGGCGACACTATTTATCCATGCAATTGTACACGCAAATGTGAACATCGCAGTTTTTATGTCGGTAAATTTCATCAGGATAATCAGGAATTTTCTGGCAATGGTTCTCTTTTTCTTTTAAAATTCAGCAGCCCCGATGAGACGGAAATTAAAGAAGTCCTCATCTATACCTTCATTCAATTGCTTTGCGACATCGGTGGCAATTCAGGGTTGTCTATTGGTATGTCCGTATTAACCCTCGCCGAGTTGATTCATGCTCTAAACCAATGCATCCGCTGTAAGAAGCATGTACCAAACTTTACATCAACCGATCCTTTGTATCGTATTGTTCAAAAAACATATAAGAAGTTGAATTCATGCCACAGTATTCATTGCAATGAATCTCCAACGGATTCCAAGGAAAAATGCCGCAAGTGGAAAAATCTATTGATAACTTTCTTCAGTTTCAGTTTTTTCTTAATTGTAACTGCCATAAGGCTTTCACAATTTCTGCAACACCCAACAAGAAATGTGCTTGATATTGCGTTTGATTCCTTTATAACTTTCCCATCAATCACAGTGTATTATCCAGATGAAGACGTGTTACACCTACAAAGAGATTACGCACAACTAAACAACATAACAAATGTATGCAGTGTGAAGATGTGGGATTTAATTGACTTGAGGAATGTCGATGTAGAAGACATCTTGTATCGTTGGAAAATGTATTTTTATGTAAGTGATTTATAAATATTTCTGCGTGTCACATCACTACAGTACTTTGTGCATCTCGTTGCTCTAAATTAAGAACACTGTAAAATTCAGATTTTGAGATAAAAGGGAAACTCTCTTTTACCTTATTTTGCAAGTTAGAGCACTAAGAGCAAATATTCAAAACTGTACTTTGTACGTAAAATAAAGTTAGTTTTGTAATCACCTTCCTTCGTACTGCTGCAATGGTTACATAGAACATGGAAGGAAAACCATCTACTTGGAGTCTTTGTTTGAACCTATTCCTTTAAATCCATAAATTGTATGGAAGGAGACAAGACGTAGTTTACTCCTTTTTTTTTTATTTGTTGCATTCTCCTTCTTAACTTCTAGAAAATTTGATTGCATTAGATTTGAGAGATTTGTGTACCAGGCAGAATGAAGCATTTTGAAATGTCTTTTTTTTTACTTCCCTTTTATTTAGGTATAAAAAAAGAATCGTTAGAACAATATGCCAGTTAACAAATTCGGACAGTCTTCGATCAAGAGGGGAAGACGATCAGGTTACGGGTATTGGTCCAAGAAGACACCTGGATGAGGATACGTTTTATCCCCAGAAAAAAATTACGTTATAGAAACAAACGTTTAACTACAGTAGGAACCGCTTTTGAACTTCAAGATACCGTAATTTTTCTCAAATAGTTTAGAAAAGGGTGTTCAGAAACTTCAAACTGAATTGCCTCCTTCCATAACTCGTCTCACTGACAATTTCAAATTGGCTTCTGCCATTTCTAATGTCGAAAAATTGCTTAGTACGTAGATGTGTCGGATGGGAATTTTTATGCTTATAAGAAAGAAATTAAGGATGAGGCTCTCCCCTGACATGCTCTGATAGAGCCAGAAAAGTGTACCTACTGTTTGTTACAGGATGATCAAAAAGTATACGAACAAACCGATTTGGAATATAAACGAGCCTATTTTGACCAATGATGCAATCACAAAAGTGTACATCGACAGTAATTGCTTGCTAAGGGATGATAAAACAGTGTACCTCAATGCCACGAATAAGCCCATTAGGAATCTAAGCGAGCCACATTTGCCGAGTGATGCTGCGACGAAAAATGTTGTGCAAGAAAATTGATTCATAATAATTAGTTTCGCGCGGAAAATTCCTTTCGGAAAAAACTCATTGGGTTTGTTAACGCGGTACCTCTCTTAAACGATATTTATACAACTCCTGGTCTCATTAAAAAGGTTATTTTGTACACCAGCGATCACAGCGCAGAACTCGTCATTATCTGCAAAATAGGACCAAACAGCTTCTTGGTTAGTAAGAAAGCGGGAGAAGATTCAACCGACACCACTTACGAAATTCCTTACAAAATTGAAAAGAATTCACCAATTACAGTGCAGTCTGTCAGAAATTTTCTTTCTGAAGATGTTTACTGCCAGTTAGATTTGTCCGTAACTTTTCAATAGCCGGATCATTTTCTCCTATCTAAAACAGCTCTGTAATTACAACCCTTTGACGAGGCACTGAGGAAAAATAGGTGACCGCATACAATTTGGTCAAAGTATTTCACTCGTTCGCAATTGTACGTAATTCTTGGTCCCAAGTAGAAAAAGGAGGATCCATGTTGCCGAATTTCTTGAAAATAACAGGGTGACCACGTAACAACCGAAGAAGCTACCCAATGACTTCCATTTCCATCATCAAAATCTTGCAAGTTCTTGCAGCATCTAATGCACAGCAGTTCCCCAACAATGACACTTTATCTCTCGAGCCGTACGTAAGGAGACCTTTCATGAAAGACCCATAACCGAGGTAATTTAACTCATCCACTAGCTTGTCTTCCAGATGATATTTAATGCTAGAATACAGGTAAATGGAACCATTATTGACGAGAGACACTACGTCCGCACCAATAAAACCAGTACCATCAGCGTTTAGTTACCTACCTTTAATCAGAAGATAACTATTTGCGAAGGAACTAGACCTTGGTTTCGATTACAATTCTAAATTCAGAATTGACGTTGTTTTGGTTGGTTTCTACTATCCATATTCGTGAAATGCGTGGCTCTCTATGGAAGTATCTTGTTGTAAAGATTCGTTTATATTGAGGTAATATTCAGTTAAACTCATCTTCTTGCTCTTGTTAGAAATATGATGAATGCTCTTTTTGTTGCCATTAGTTTATTATCTCTGATGAATCCTCTTCCAATTCTTTTTTTTCTTTCAAATACCAACATTCTTTTTTAATATGTAGTTATTTTTTAGATCTCAGATGAAGTCTGATGGTGAGCATTTCCCCGTTATATTTATCATCTCGTTATCTTGAGAAGTTAACCAAATACGAATGTTACGAATCTTGTCAGTAGTTACAGGAAAACAAAAATAAACTTGTACCATTTATTGGTGGGCCAACAGTCCTGATTTATTCCTCTTTGGTGGTACGACGTTGGTTCCAGCTGATGCAGTACTGTCCCTCGCCTGTCACTTGTACCAGCATATAGAAAAACTGTGTAAGTATTCTTTTTAAATAACATAGTTGCTCACCCAGGGAGAACTAGAAAAACTGTTGGGGAATATATTCTCGTCGTATTATCTACTTCCGTGGGAGCATTAGAGATGCTGTCCCCACAGAACGTAAAAGGAAGCTAATTAAGTGGGAGAGGGGCGAACCGTTGGGTGTCTACAGGGTCGTTTACAAGGTATAGCCAAAAATGCTCCCACATTACCCCCCCCCCCCCCTAGGAGCATTGCTAGTGGGTTTGAGCAGTAGGACGGCGTGTGTAAGAGACATTATGGCGTGAAGTTGAAAAAACAACACATTACAAGGGAAATGAGGCACAGGGTGGTACCGCATCCCAAAGATTAAGTTAAACTACAATTAAAGTAAAGTTTAAATATAATGATAATTCACATGAAAGCGACGACATTATGTTAATATATATTACGTTAAAGTTTAGTGCATTACAAATTGAAGCAATAAAGCAATAAATAATGTTAAAAATAAAGCTTAAGCTCAACAACGTATCTAAAATAGGTTAGGTGTAACCTAGTGAACCAAGTCAGGTTACAAGTGCGAAAATTAGGAGGAATTTTCGGTTGTAGTAAGTTTCAAATTAAGGGGGCATGTAAGTAGGATCCTTGCCTTGCAAACGGAGTGAACGACGACAGGGTGAAGCACTAGCGGCAGTGAGTAGAGACCTGTAGGTGTTACGGGCTAAACAGGGCTGTCGAGGTGCAGGTCTTGTCCTCTTCTTCCGTACCGTTCCACCTGCAGGGGCAGTGTGGCGAGAAGACGTGGAAGTTAAGGGTAAAACCGGCGAGCAATCGTCAAAGGAATGGTGGAGTGACGGCCAGTAACGGGCGTCGACTGGGTAGGGAGTGTATCGTTTACTGGGTTTATTTGTGCACCATTTCGTGTAGAAGTGGTCGTATCTATCATGGAGGGCAGGGCCTCTGTGAGCATGGAGTTCGGGTCACCCATAGACAGAGCGGGATCGGTGGTTTGTAGTGAACTTCCCGTGGAAGACTCTGGTAAAGGCAGAAGCATAGCTGCTCGCACGGTGTCCGGCGATGTTGAACGTGAGGGTATAGGCATCGGGGAAGCTGACGTAGTAGTCGTAGAGCTACTTTGATCCTACCAACATGCTGGCCGAGTCGGCATACCCTGAGTGCCTGAAAAATAGTCCATACCAGTAATGAATTCAACAAAAGTGACGTCCGTCGATGCAGAAGTCAAAGTCGTAACGTCCGTGCATTGGGGATTTGTCCCGTCCAAGCTTGTAGGGGTGACATCTCGATGTCAAGGGCACGAGTTGACAAACGATTATGTAATGTCGCTGCTTCCAATACAGAATATCCCCAAAAACATTCGGGAATGCAGCATCAAACAAGATACTCCTGGTAATGGTTTTCAGCTTCAAATTTATTCTTTCGCTGAGGCTTTTTGCTGTAGTGTCCGAGGTGCAGTAACACAATGTACTGTTCCGTTAGAAGAGATGAAGTCGTGGAGTTTAGTAGAGTGGTACATCCAAGCACCATGGGTGACAAGTTTCCCTAGTGTACGGCCAGTCTCGGCCTGACGTCGACGTATTTCGGTGATGAGGATATCACAAATTTGTGTCTTGGAAACAACAGGCCAACAAAACACTCTCCTGGTACCTAGGTCAAGGGCCACAAATACAACAGTCGACCCTTCCAAAGCAGGTTCACTGTTAAAATGGCTCTCATCTGCAGACCAAGCCGCGAGTTGGGTAGAGGCCGCCTATTCTGTATTGGTGGGTGCGAAGCGCACTGTGATTTGGTGTGCCGACAAACGTCACACGCCACGACTGGCTTACCGGTCAAAGAAGGTGCAACCAGGGTTCCTCTCTTCACCATACGTCTGAGTTTATCATAAGAGGCGTGACCCATTAGTCTATAAAAAAGGTAAACATCCATTCCCATACATGTAAAATAGGGGGAAGGAGATAAGTTTGGAAGCAGAAGGGAAGAGGAATGGGGCAGGGTTGGATAATTATCCACATAGATTAGGTTAGGGTTGCGTGACATAGTTGATAGGACGTTAACGTGACGATTAGGAAGGAAAATAGGGGGTTTAGAGAAAGGGACTGGTTTCATACACAGTTGAAAGGTTTGATGTTGTAACTGGGCATCAAAAGCGAAACTCACATAAAAAACCGTAGGTCTTAGGTAACTATCGAAGGTAAAAGATTTTTGTAACTTTACAATTTGGTTATTTCTTGCACCGTAGGTCTTAGGTAATTGTCGCAGGTAAAAGATTTTTGCAACTTTACAATTTGTTTATTTATTAATTGTAGAATGTTGAGAGTGCGTTTCAGTATTTGCAAAACCATACAAAATACCTGTGATACCATCTTAGCAATATCTAACTCTTTTTGTACAGTTTCACTTGTAACGTCAAAAGATTCATCTATGACTAAATCTATATTGTACAAATGATTACGCTGCTCTCCAAACATCACCAAATTGTGCGTCCTATTCTTCTCACGAATGTACACACTGCTAGTACGAATATTGCTATTAAGGCCTTAATTTATTAGGCGAGACCAACAGGAGATTTTTGCAGCTGAGGGCATCTCTACAACAATTTTTAAGATGACATGGAGTTTTAGTGGGCGGCCTAAACAATCGCACCCGGTAATTATCTAGATTAGGGGCACCACGCCAAATCACTTAATTTTTGTACTAACCGACGCTACTCTTCATCCTAACACCATTTCGCATCATAAAACCCGGGGGGGGGGGGGGGGGGGTAAGGTTGTAAAAAAAATTTCAAAAGACGGAAAATGCTAGTGACATACGTGTTAAAGCATCGGCTGCGACAGCCATATTGTGAGGGAAGTATAGGATATCGCCCGCCTTTCGAGTGCTGGGATCTAACAATGTCGAGGGCGCGCAGCACCCGACCCATTGTTGGATTCCAGCTTGAGGAAAGCGGGCGATATCCTTCTTCTCACCCGTTTTGAAGCTATCAGTCCGACGTACATTGTTGAGCGCAAGTGAGCACGAGTGGAATACATTGTTGCGCTTAGCCAGAAGAAAGTTTGTGTAGAATATTCGTTACAACGCAATGCTACAAACAACGAAAAGAGCAACGTTTTATTTTGATAGTGGTTGCAATGTTGTAATTAACACGAATTCATAAACGATTTTATTGACGTTTGAGGTGGAGTTGGTTTCAAAAATTGTTCCGTTTAATTGATTTTATTCGGTTGCTTCATACCTTTTTGTCGAAACCAACGTTGGTAAAGCAGCGGTTGCAATGTTGTGAGTTAATGTGAATTGCTGAACGTTGTTTTTTTTTATTTGTTTTAGTAAATTTATTACATTTGTTTGTTTTCTTCCACTTTTCATTTAACACAAACGGGGGCTGGGATCCACGTGGAGTGTTGGGGTTCAGGATCCCAGCCCTCAATCTTGGATCCCAGCACTCCTCGTCCTCGTTCATTGTTGCGATCCCGTCGTGCTATATTGTTATAAGAGGACAGAGAGCTTCAAAACGGGTGAGAAGTATAAGATATCGCCCGCTTTCCGAGTGCTGGGATCTAACAATGTCGAGGGCGCGCAGCTCTCGAGCCATTGTTGGATTCCAGCATGAGGAAAGCGGGCGATATCCTTCTTCTCACCCGTTTTGAAGCTATCAGTCCGACTTACACTGTTGAGCGCAAGTGAGCGCGAGTGGAATACATTGTTACGTTTATCCAGAAGAAAGTTTGTGTAGAATATTCGTTAAGACGCAATGCTGCAAGCTACGAAAAAGCAACGTTTAATTTTGAAAGCGGTTGCAATGCGGTAATGAACATGAATTTCAACGATTTTTTTGACGTTTGAGGTGACGTTGTTTTCAAAAATTGTTTCATGTAATTAATTATATTCGGTTCCTGTATTCCTTTTTGTCATTTAATGAAATCAACGTTTGGAAAGCAGCAGTTGCAATGTTGTGAATTGCTGAACGTTTTTATTTTTGTATCTGTTATGTTTTTTTATTTGTTTCAGTAAATTTATTACATTTGTTTGTTTTCTTCCAGTTTTTCATTTAACGCAAACGGGGCTGGGATCCACGTGGAGTGCTGGGATCCAAGATCCCAACCCTCAACCGTGGATCCCAGCACTCCTTCATTGTTGCGATCACGTGGCGCTGTATTGTTATAAGAGGACTGAGAGCTTCAAAATGGGTGAGAAGAAGGGTAGCCAGAAAACCCGATTTGTACCTCACTAAAATTTTACGGAAACGTAACCTAACCAAACCTAACCTACCTAACCTAACCTAACTGACAATAACAATAAAACCACGAAAATGGCAATAACAAAACAACGAAAGAAAAATTTCCGCAACGTTTCTTGTTGTGAAAATCGGGTTTTCCGGCTACCCTGTTTCCCGAATCAAACACCTCACAGTATGGCTGCCACCGCTGTAGCTTTAGCGTGTCTGTAACTAGCATTTTACGTCTTTTAAATAATTTTTTGAGAAGTTTATAAAATGTCGTTTAACTCCCACATCAGGGGTTAAAATGCTTTATGAACTTTCACATTGTGAAAATAGGGAGGCAAAATGCTATGTGCGCTTTGACATTTTGAGAATGACGAATTGTGAACATTAAAGGGGTCTCAGGAGTGCAAATTCTCTATGAGCTTTCACATTATGAAAATGATGTGTAGTAATATGCATATACTATTGTGCACACATCCATCCTCCCACACCCCAGAGACGTCACTTCCGGTGGGTGTGGCCATGACGTCACTTTTGGTAGGCGTGGCTATGACGTCACATCAAGTGGGTGGGGCTTCCAGTTTTCGTCAAGCTGGTAGATGGTGGAAAAGTGCCTTGTGCTAACTTTTTCGTTTTCATCAGTCTGAAGGAGGGTGAGAAGGGCTTTTTGCGACCTCCTATGACGTCACTTCTGATGGGTGTGTTTATGACGTCACTTCTGGAGGACGTCATCAGTGTTATGCCTTTTTTACGGATTTGGATGTTACGCTTGATTTTTCGGTTCAAGCTTACTTATGCTGTGCACTAAGTTTTGTGCTTTTTTTTCTAACTTACGGGCTTACATTGTTATCCTGGTTTACTTGAATTTAGGGTGTTTCTGCTAAGTGTTATGTATTTTTGTACTACCTTATGTCAAGTACTGAGCATTTTTAACTAACTTTAAATTCTTATTATGGAATTTAATATGTCGTTTGAATTTTTGATCCTGGTTTACTTGAATTTAGGGGGATTTATGCTAAGTGTTGCACATTTTGTAGTATCTTTATATTTGCGCTATGTTATACAGTTTAATTAAATTTAGGAGCGTTTATGCTAAGTATTGCGTATTGTTTACTGACTTATAGTCCTACTATGAACTTGAAGCGAGTATAGCGAGTTTTTATGCTAAGGGTTACACACTTTTTACTAACCTAAATTTGAGCTATGAACTCGGATGTGCACTGAATTTAGTGGTTTTATGTTTATTGCACATTTTTTTAATTAACTTAATTTTGGGCTGTAGGATTTTCCGATCTGAGGAATTTGAGTTTAGTAAACTTTATGTTAAGTGTTGTGTATTTTTTTTACTAACTTCATATTCTTACTTAGCGTTTTGACGCCCTCCTAGCCGTAGCCATTGCACCAGATGGAGAGAGGGACAATTTTGCTAAGAAAAACCCACCCGAAATTCCTAGGTTCTTTTACATGCCACAATCGACATGGGCATGAGACATCACAGGGCCCTTCTCTTGCCAAAAATCCATGGTGGCTGAGGCCGGACTCGAACCCGAGACCTCTGGCACATGAGATGGTCACGTATATTTTATTCCTACTATGGACTTGAAGCAAGTCTAATGACCTTTATATTAAGTGTTGCACATTTTTTGTCAACTTAAATTTGAGCCATGGAGTTGGATGTTGCGCTTGAATTTATGGGGTTACTGCTAAGTGTTGCACATTTTTTCTAAACGTTAAAATTTCCGCTATGGGAATTTTCATTCCGCAATTTTCAGTTGCACATTTTTTAACTATCTTTATATTTGTGCTACGGACATGGATGTTTTTATGCGGGTTACTTTTTACACACTCTAAGATTTGTTGATTTCGACCAGGCAAGGTTAGTAAAAAAATGTACTACACTCAGCGGAAACTTGGCTAAACACGTGTAAACTTGAACCGAAAAGTGGATGCATGACACTATTGTTTATTGATTTCAGACCAGGTTTACTCACATTCAGTGGGGTTTGTGCCGACTGTTGCGTATTTTGGCCCAACATCATATTCAACCTTAGGTTTATCACTCGAACTTTCGACATTTCCACACCCTCACTGATTACGACGTATTTGAACTGTATTTTCAGACGATTGTATGTTTCTACCACGGGAGATGGGAGGGGGCGAATTAGGAATTGACCAGAATGATTGTTGCATATTGTATTAAACATTGTTATTATTCAACACTACTAATTGTCAAACGCCAGCTGCAAGATGTAGACTGAAGATTAAAGCATTGTTTGTGCAAACCGTAATTGATAAAAATAAAAAGTAAAAACATAAAAACAAGTTAATCCAAACTGCTTGGTATGCCAAAGCAGCACGAATTAGCAAACAAAAACGATCTCGTTTCATGCTTAAGGTAAATTTAACTGTTCCGAAGACAAAACAGTAAGGCAACACAAATAAACTTTCCTGTAAGGTTTCAGATAATGCAGTGTTGCTGCACTTAGTCCGCGTGAAACCTAACTGCTGTATCCAACCATTTTACACGTAAATACAATTAGGATCAGAGCCAAAAGTTCAAAACTTTTCATGCCCAAACAAGGAAGAATAATGTAAGGCTGCACACTGGGCTATTTTTTTGGCTAAAATATTCGGTGTTCTTCAGTCACGCCAACTAACTTTTCGTTCATCACCTTACTGGTGATATATTATTATTCAATTATGTGAATTATGTGAAGGCAAACCAAGCAGTGCTACATAAAAACACAAACAACGTTTCGAAAATTATCAATTTTCGTCTTCAGGTTAGCAATAAAATTAAAGCATGGCAAAAGCCACTATAAGTCAACCTATATTAAAAGCATAAAATATAGGTAGACTTAGTGGCTTTTGCCATGCTTTAATTTTATTGTTAACCTGAACACGAAACTTGATAATTTTCGAAACGTTGTTAGTGTTTTTATGTAGCACTGCTTGGTTTGCCTTCACATAATCTATTACCTTGCTTTTTACTCCATTGCTCATATTATTATTCGAGATTTTCATGCACTTTTCCAGGCAAGGAATTTCATTATTACTTTCCAGGATATTTCCAGGTTTTCAAGGACTCACACGAAACCATCATTTACCTCTGGACCTGTCGGGAAACGAGCGTCGGGCAAAAGTACTGTTGGGCAACCGAGTGTCGAGCAACAGTACCAGACCCATAAATTCTCCTAAATTCAAGTAAATCCGGATCGAAAATTGTCAGGAAACACTGGGAACAAAACCACGTGGAAAACAAATCCCCGGGTGAAACAAACACCAAGTTAAAAAGCCGCTACCAACTAAATCAGTGTAGATTACGACGGGTACCTCTAGTTTGTTACTTAAATATAATTCAAGAAACTAATTTGAATGATTGATTGCACTTTTGCGTTTAAGGTTGCATCATAATTTAATTTTGAATATTCTGCAGGAACAAGAAGATTATCTTTACGATGGATTATTTTGTAGCCGATATGGAGGTAAGATTTCTTTGCCGTGGTAATTTCCTTCACACCTTAGAAGTATCTATATTAGTATTAAAAACGCTTAAGAGTATAGAATACGGATGTATGCCTTAAAAACTTAAAGCTCTAAAGGAACATACTATATAAGAAAGCCATCAGCGTCGCACTAATACGTGTAAAAGAATATCTAAGGCCTTGGCACTTTACTTTATTTTGATTTCACTTCAGTGCCGTGCAGGCTTTGTCAATTTTAAACTATAAATACTGAAAATCGGTTGTTTGCATCGATCTCTAGGTGAGAGGAAATATCCACAACAAGAAATACAACATTATTGTAGTCACCTTAAAATAACTGTTTTAAGGAGGCTTTTTAATACTCAACTAGCTGTAACCCGGCGTAACATACGCCGGTCTAGCCGGTTCCCGCACACCTGAGCGAAATACTGTAGTGGGCAGTATCGAATGAAAAGGGTGCCGACTGCCCCCTGCTTCCTCCTCCAAACTCCCCTGCGGTCTGATTTTCCCCCATGCCCCCCCCCCCCCCAGTAACCCCTTTCCCGTCCCGCACCGCCTCCCCCGTCCCCGACCCGGATTCCCCTATTGAGTGGTCTGAATATCCCCATCCTTGCTCCCCCTCCATTTTAACCCGTGCTGATTTGTTTTGTTATGGAAGTAAATGTCTTTTTTTCAATGGAGGACGCTCAATTGTATGTTTCTCTGTTCTGATACGAAGCCCAACAAACCCAACAACGGTTGTGCATGCAGTGATTGTTACTCAACCAACTTTGAAACTCTTCCAAGTCGGCTCTTAAGAGCTAGCTTTATTAATGCAATATGTCGATTGGTATAGGCCACATCTGTTTGTTTGACATTGTCGGTAGCTCGCCCTCTTTCATTATACATCCTCTTTCATTGGTGCATAATAATGATGAATTTGCTTGCCTAACCTTAGCGTATTATATATATATAGATTTTAAGTTATAAAAATTACAAATCGGTTCTTCGGATCGATCACTAGGTGAGACCAAATTTCCCCCACAACAATTGTAGTCACATTAAAATAGAATTCAAAAGGCCCTAGGCCTTCTTCATAACTACGTTTTAAGCTATAATAACTTGAGCAACGATTCATTGGTTCGATCGCCAGTGTTAATAGTCCAATATCTGTTGAACAGCTTACGGGACAGAATTTGGGCCAATCATGCACATCGAGCTAAAAGCTATGAAATTTGGTACACAAGTCAATTCTCTGTGAGGCTTGACCAACAAATTATGGCAGATCGAACCAGCCATGGAACCCCCACGAAACATCCATAAAGCTCTCCCCCAGAACATCCGTGGCACTCCCCATGACATTCTTAGCAGTACAAATCGAACTAGCAATGGAACTCCCATTAAACCCCCCAAGGCCCCTCAGTGCCCCCATCTATGCCCAATACATGAAGCTGATACCCGACAGATATTACTAAAAGTACACAAGTCATTCTTAGCAATAGAAATTGAACAGAAATCCATGTATCCCCATGAAATACCACCAAAGTTTCCCCATGAAATACCACCAAAGTTTCCCCCAGGACCATGTACCCCTCCCCCGTGCATTCCCATGAAGCATCGACCACCAACAAATTATTGCTAAACGTACTATACCACGAGCCACGGCTGTTTACCGTGATGTCAAAAATTAGTTAGCCACTGACGGACAAGAACAACGGATCTTTGGTCGTTTGAATGAACTAGCTCAGTCATGTGATGCGCGCGTCACGGTAAACTGTCTTGGCGCGTGGTTTAAAAGCATGCATTGTATCAGTAGAATTCTAAATACATATGGAACCCCATGAGATACTCCCAAGGCAACCCCCTGTGTCCCCTGCATGAGGCTGATGACCAACAAATTTAAGTTCGATTTGTAAGGCTAAGAATGCCTTATATACCATTCATGTTTTAGCACCACCATCAAAGAGGTGGGTGTGGTGGGGGGGCATGGGAAGGGGCCTCGTGGGTATGGCTAGGAGGTTCCATAGCTAGCTTTATTAGTAAGCGAAGAATGACTTGTGTATCAAATTTCATGGCTTTTAGCTCAATGTGCACGAGTTGCCCAAATTCTGGCCCGTAACAGCTGAAGTACACCTAGGGATCGAACCAATGAACCGATGCTCAAGGTTTATAGCCTAAAACGTAAGTATGAAGAAGGCCTTTTGAACACTATTTTAGTGTGACTATAATTCTTGTTTACTTCTTTTTGGGGAAACATTGCTCTCACCTAGAGATCGAACAAACACCCAGTTTTCAATTTTTATAGCTTAAAATTGATCATGAAAAAGGATAACACTCTTATAACAGTTACTAGTGGAACCCGTGCATGCTGCATGGTGGATTGGGTCCCCAGGTCTTAGCCTCTTCCAGTGTTTGGCCTTCGTAGAAAAGTAAAAAGTATTTGCAAAATGTATTGTTTGACTGATCCTTTAACTCGTCCACAATGCAGCATGGTGTGTGCCTAACCCATCCTTCTTCCTGAACTGAAATATGAATATCTCGTCTGATGTAAGTGTTAACGGGACTTACCCATCTTCGACCCTCCCATTCCTACTTATGCTGCCCTTCCTCTTTCCCCTCGCTTCTCTTCCCTTCTCTTCTTCCCCCTCTTCCTCTCTCCTTCCTTGCCACAACCCTGCCATTTTTGTTCAATGGTACAATGTTAATGGCACATTTCCACCGAGATTTTGGAAGTATTAGCGGGACTTTCCTCTCTTCACCCCTCCCCTCTCCCTTTGCCCTTCTCCGTCGCCCCTCCTCTTACCCTCTATTCTCTTCTCCCTTCCTTCTTTTCCCACTACTCTACTCCCCTCCTCTTCCTTGCCACAAGCCTGCCGTGTTTGTTCAATGGTACAATGTTACCAGCACTATTCCGCCAAGATTTTGGAAGTGTTAGCAGGACTTTCCTCTCTTCACCCCTCCTCTTTCCCTTTGCCCTTCTCCGTCGCCTCTCCTCTTACCCTCTATTCTCTACTCCCCTCCCCTTCCTTGCCACAACCCTCTCATGTTTGTTCAATGGTACAATGTTAACGGCACTTTTCTGCCGAGATTTCGGAAGTGTTAATGGGACTTCCATCTTTTCTCCCCTTCCCTTCTCCTTCTGCCTCGCCCTCCCCTTCACATCTTTCTCCCCTCCTCCCATTCCCTTCCGCTTTCTCTTCCATTACCCTCTTCTTCTCTGTTTTCTCGTCTCCCTCATATTTTCCTTCTGCTCATACACTTCTCCCCCCTCTTCTGCCTTCCTCCTTCTTCCCTCCCTTGCGACAACCATCCCATGTTTGTTCAAGGGGACAACATTAACGAGACAATTCTGCCGAGATTTCGGGGGAGACCCAGAAAAGAATTATACCTGTGTTTTACTGAATGTTAAAAACGTCTATCACTAAAAAAAGTCAGCATCCAGTATGCAAGCAAGTTAATCTCCCTGATGGTTTTCCACCTACTTTGAAACAATTTACGTCGGTACCGCGCACCGGCAAATTGTCGTCAGTAATTTTCCTTCATTTACCGAGGTATTAACGCTCGCTCGCATGAAGTGATTGTTGCAGCTCACTATAAAACAATTCAACTTCGCGCTGGAATTGCTTCTACGAAATAAATGCGTCTTTCTGAATTATCAAGCAGCTAATTTCGAGGCTCATTGAGGGTAGGGTGGGCTGAAAAACCATTTATTTTTTTTATCGAAACTTAATAGCACGGAAAACTTGCCTTAAGTGAATACAAGTTGAGAGCAAAAAAAATTTTGTAAATCTGAAAATATTTTACCCTCGTACATTGTGCTCAAAGTTTCAAAATTTTGACTAATTAGGACAATTTTCGTGTTATTTTTTAAAATTTCTTGCACATCAAGGTCGAAATTTGAAAATTTTTTCAATTTTTTTAATATTTACTTTACATCGGTCCATATCTTTATTGACCTTTTCGTATGTCATTGTATTGTTTAAACAAGTAAACAACATATTCAGTATTATGAGGTCCATAATTGTGGGAGGGAAACGGAAAGAACATGGTTAAACCCCATCCCATGGTTAAACCCCATGGTTAAACCCCATCATATATAATATGATTGGACTAAAGGCAACAGCATTAGTGCGTGATCAGTTTGAAGATCCT
>JAHWFP010123174.1:0-17241 GCA_023313725.1 Lithobius niger | reverse complement strand
AACGTGGTTATTGAAGACATGTTTGAGGTTTGCTTCGTCTTGCCTGAAGAGAATTATAATGTTGGAATTATCTCGAATAACTCTCTTGGGTATCCTGCTGTAAGTCTGACATAAATAAAAGATCGAGGCGTCCACGTGCCTGCCGTAGGCAAAAAATAGCATTCGATTCTATCTTCGTTCTTGGAACAAAAGGTAGCTACGCCCGGACATATTTCCTCAAAAACGCTCCTGAGATGGAAATATTTGTTTTGAAATAAAGACTTGGGAGTACACGCGCAGGCCGTCATAATTCAACCAACCTGGATTGCAAATGAAATTTATAACTAAATTGGTCTTTCGTTCTACCGTTTGGCAGGGCCGCAAATGATGCACCTTACGTCCTCTGGAAAATTCAATAAATTACCAGTCGATGGTCGCTTATTGACATCAGCTATGTCATAATTTAACACTTTCATCTTTCAGCTGCTTTAAGAAAAACAATGGTATTTTGATAAATTATCTGCAAAACTATTATCTAAAATACCTTTTCATTCTCATTTTAAATAAACAGAGATGTACTGCCTCAAATGTAAAATAGTTACAGCCAATCTAAAATACTTTTTCATTCTCATTTTATAAATAAACAGAGATGTACTGCCTCAAATGCAAAAGAGTTACAGCCAGTAAAAATGTCAGGCACGTTGTGATTATCAACAACTGCT
The DNA here is from genome assembly GCA_023313725.1 of Lithobius niger. Taxonomy (NCBI): domain Eukaryota; kingdom Metazoa; phylum Arthropoda; class Chilopoda; order Lithobiomorpha; family Lithobiidae; genus Lithobius; species Lithobius niger. The sequence continues at coordinate 16,540 of JAHWFP010123174.1, read as the reverse complement.
GAAGGGCGAGCGTAAAGTGTGCGGCACGAGGAAAGCACAGTTTCTGAAGAGCAGAGGCTCTGGATTGTTCAACAGCGCGATAGACAAGTTGCCGGTAGTACTTCACATTGCGGGATACAACTATTGCGGTCCGGGAACAAAACTGAACAAGAGACTGAACAGAGGCGACGCTGCCATCAATTCTCTGGATGAGGCCTGCAAACAGCACGACATCGAATACTCTGCCAAACCAGACATGGAACGATGGCACAAAGCTGATAGAAAGTTGGCCTCCGATGCAGTAAAAGAAGCAAAATCTAGCAAAACTGTTCTGAAAGAGAAGTTGGCAGCAGCTGCCGTAGCCGCAGCTATGAAAACCAAAGTAAAGTTGGGAATAGAAATTAAAAAAAAAAGATCAAATGGAAACTTTAGTGGAAGAGCTGCACAAGCCAGCTAGGCAAAACTTTCTGAGGAGGAGCGTTATTAGCTACGGGATAGGTGATTTAGTTCAAGCGGACCTGGTGGCGATGATACCTTACGCGGAACAAAACGAAAATTACAAATACTTGCTGACTGCCATCGATGTATTCTCTAAATACGCTTGGGCCGTCCCTGTGAAATCGAAGAATGCCGCGGATGTCACTGGCGCTTTTAACGAGATATTAAACACGATATCTAATCCACTTAAAAGCCTACAAAGCGATGAAGGCAAGGAATACTGTAATAAAGATTTCGCAGCACTAATGAAACGCCACAAAACCACTATTCGACCAAGTCAGAATTCAAGGCGAGCGTAGTAGAATGCCTAAATCGCACGTTGAAGTCGAACATGTGAAAACGGTTCACTCTGCGAGGTAACCACAAGTGAATAGACATTATAGATGAAATTGTCAAAGATTACAACGACAGAGTTCATTCTACCATTAAAATGAAACCATCCGGAGTAACTAAACGTGATGAACCGGAGATCAGAAACATATTGCTGAAAAAGAGCCCTTCCAAAAAGAAGAAGAATAGTTTCAAAGTCGGGGATTTAGTAAGAGTGACAACGGCAAAATCTGTATTCGACAAGGGATATTTGCAAAACTTTACCAACGAACTGTTCGAGGTGAGTGAAGTCAGAAAAACTCGACCGACTTGCTACAGGTTGGTCGACCAACTGGGTAGTAAAATCGAAGGCTATTTTTACGAGCAAGAGTTGCAGAAAACTAACGTGCCGGATCTGTTTTTAGTCGAAGAGATTATGAAGACTAAAAAAATGGGAGGGAAAACTCGTTACCTCGTCAGGTGGAAAGGCTACGACGAGCGCTTCGACAGTTGGGTCGACGAAAAGCCAGTTGTTCTAGAAAATAACAAAAATACCCAATTTTTCCTCTTTTTATTTATATTATTAAACTGAGACCAGGACGTTGAAATTATTACTGTTCATGTTATTTATATTATTTAACAGAAACATTCAGTTGGAGCGATGGAAAAAACCTTTCCTACCCGAGAAAGATTGATACAACACCTCGTAGAGCCACACAGGAATAGTTACCCACCCGAGAGCGATTGCTTCGAGAGGGAGTAGGGCTGTACAGACGTTCCCATCCTCTGTGAGCAAGGACTCGAACACAGAAAGCACACGAAAGCTGTGCAGGCTGTAGACCCGTTGTACCTTTTAATGTTGATCCGAAGAGGTATAGAAGCTCTACTGTACGAATGTCTCCAGCAATTGGTGACTTGCAGAGCTCAGATTGGTTAAGGAGTGAGTTTCGTTCTAAACGGTCAAGAAATACCAACTGGATTTCAGTCCCGCTACTCCCCAATCTATAATCCATTAGATATCCCCAAGTTACTGGACGCAGCTTATGCTAAAATCCAGCGTTCCATCGACGAATTCACCGAAAGAGGGAGTGGTCCGATGATAAATCGCTCATACGAACTCACAATCCAAGTAGCAAAAATCGACTAGCTCAGACCGGGCTCTTACATTCCTCTGCCAGCAAAATTATAAAAGAAGTGGAAGTGTGTAGGCAATGTTCAAAATTTCACAGACCAGAAGTGCTTTTTGTATTCAATGCTGGCTGCCAAACACAAATTAAGCATGGTGAATCCGAAAGAATACGAAGTATATGTGAGAACGGTAGATTGTTCGATGCTGGACTTTCCAACGCGGCTGGATCACATTGACGCATTCGACATGGCCAACAAAGATTTATCGATCAATGTGATTGCTTATACCAAAGAGAACGGCTTGCATCCCCTTCGTGTGAGCACGAATTTTAAAGGCCAACCCGTAGATCTTCTTTTAATTACCGACGAGTCGACAAGTTTTCACTACTGCGCCATCGTGGATTGTGACCAATTTCTCCGACACCAGGGATCGGGAAGCAACCCGAAATATTACTGTTGTAATTGTTTCGCCGCTTATGGAAAGGCATGCTAAAATCCAGCGTTCCATCGACGAATTCACCGAAAGAGGGAGTGGTCCGATGATAAATCGCTCATACGAACTCCCAATCCAAGTAGCAAAAATCGACTCGCTCAGACCGGGCTCTTACATTCCTCTGCCAGCAAAATTTAAAAGAAGTGGAAGTGTGTAGGCAATGTTCAAAATTTCACAGACCAGAAGTGCTTCTTGTATTCAATGCTGGCTGCCATTGAATACACAAACTGGACTGTAGAAGAACCAATCCGTCACCTCAGGCGCTCACATTCTTAAAACCGGGCGAAAACATTTTGAAGTTTGAAGCTTTCAATAGAAGAAATATTCACCCCAAAATAATATACGCTGATTTCGAGTGCTTTCTGAAACCCGTTCCTTCCACTAACAGCTCCGGGAAGAAAATCAACCACCATCAACCTTGCAGTTTCGGCTACGTCGTGGTGGGGTCTGGAAACTTTAAAAAAGCTGCTTATTACCTAGGAGAGGATGCCGTTGAAGAATTCCTCGATCAGTTGGTGATTGAAGCGCGCGAGTACGACGAAACATTAAAAAGAGTCCAACCACTATGCCTCACTCCGGTCCAAGAGGCTAATTTTAACCACGCTGTAGACTGCATCTACTGCAAAAAGCCTTTCGGTTCAAAAGACGACAAAGTCCGGGATCACTGCCACGTTACCGGCCAGTACAGAGGAGCTTCTCACTCGAGTTGTAATCTGAATGCCCGAGAGCGCACCACGATCCCCGTGGTATTTCACTGCCTCGAAGCTTACGATGTGCATCTACTGGTAAGAGCGGTGCACAAGTTTCCGAAAAAAGTAGAAAAAAGTAGAAGTCCAGGCGAGAAATACGGAAAGGTTCATGAGCATGACCATCACCGTTGAAATGGGATGGGATGAAAAGGAAAAAAAGAAAAGGTCCATTCGGCTTAAGTTTGTAGACAGCTATAATTTTCTCTCCTCTTCGCTAAAAACTCTGGCGGAGAGACATAAACGAGATTACGACTTTAGGACGGTGGAGCTGTTCTTGAAAGCTGGTGGGAAGGACAAATGGTTCCTTCCCCATGTCCAGGAAGAGACTGCCGTGGATCTGTTAACCCGTAAGGGTTAGTACCCATACGAACACGTTTCCAACATGAGTGTGTTCGAAGAGCAGTCTTTACCACCGAAAGAATACTTTTATTCCAAACTCAAAGAAGAAGGCCTAACTGACGAACAATACGATCACGCCAAAAAGATTTGGAGTATGCTGAAAATCAAAAAGTTTTCCTCTTACCACGAAATGTATCAGCTAACCGACTGTCTGCTTTTGGCAGACATTTTCGAAGAATTCCGCAGGATCTGCTTGCGAGACCACGACATAGATCCGTGCTATTACGTCTCCGCCCCAGGGTTTAGCTGGGCGGCAGCTCTAAAGATGACCAAGGCCAAACTGGAACTATTTACTCATGCTAGCAAACATAACTTCATCTTGTCGGGAATACGGGGTGGAGTTAGCTTCATTAGTCGAAGGTTCGCGAAGGCCAACAACCCGTACATTCAAGAAAAGTACGATTCAATAAAACCTAACAAGTATATCATCGATTGGGACCTCAATAGTGCTTACGGCTGGGCCATGAGCCAGCTGCTGCCTTACAACGGCTTTAGGTATTTGACTAGAGATGAGATTCCAGCTTTCGACGTGACTAAGATAGCAGACACGTCGTCGGTAGGATACATTCTGGAAGTAGATTTGGATTACCCGAACAAACTTCACAAGCTCCACAATGACTACCCGCTTGCTCCTGAAAAATTTGAAAAAAGAGAAGAATTAGTTTCAGACTATTCGAAATCTTTGTTGCGAGGAAAACCAGTGAAACCTGTCGTGAAGCTAGTGGCCAACCTACTGAGGAAGACGCGGTACGTAATTCACTACCGTAACCTAAAATTCTACCTCGAGCACGGCTTGGTCCTTCGTCACATCAGGAGGGTGCTGAGTTTCAATCAGAAGCCCTGGTTGAAACAATATATAGATTGTCATACGGCAAAACGAAAGGAATCAAAGACGGTGTCTGAAGGGGAATTTCACAAATTGTGTCCTAATTCGGTGTTTGGGAAGACGATAGAACAGAAAGAGAAAAGACTGAAAGTCAAGCTATGCATAGACAGCAAGCGAGCCATCAAATATTCCACCCAACCCAACGCCGATTCGTTTCGGATATTGCACGAAAACCTGCTTTAGATCAACTCGAAAGTATGCAAGGTGACGTGCGATGTTCCCACCTACTCAGGGTTCGCCATACTAGAGTTGTCCAAACTCCTTCTCTACGAATTTCACTACCGATACATACGTCCCCAATATGGAGATCGAGCAAGACTGCTGTTCACAGACACGGACTCGCTGTGCTATTGCATCGAAACCGAAGACGTGTACGCGGACATGGCTAAAAACATGAGTAGATTCGACACTAGCAACTACGATCCTCAACACCCACTGTTCTGCAACGTCAACAAGCAAGTGTTGGGAAAGATGAAAGATGCCACGAAGGGAGTACCGTTAAAAGAGTTTGTGGGGGTTGAGTAGCAAGATGTATTCGCTCGTGACCTCCCAAAGCGAAACAAAAAAAGCGAAGGGAATTTCCAAGAGATTCATGGAGAATCACTTAAGCCACGAAGATTATAGGGCGACTCTCCATTCGAATCAGGAACAAAGAGCGAGTTGGAACAAGATCGCCAGTGACAGCCATCACCAGCTGGCCACGACCATGGTGAATAAATCCCTACTGTCGGCCTACGACGACAAGAGATTCCTCGTAAACAAAGTAGAAACTTTTGCAATCGGACATCGTGGCATCAATTATATTTCTTACCCTGAGGTTGATGACTGAGGATGATGGAAGTCGTAGTCTTCATAATTTGCTCATGGAGTCTTTAGACGATGACAATGACGGAGTATGGAGAGGTATGTCCGACGGTATAATCAGCGATGAAGAGGCGGAAACTCGGTGGAACGGGGATGAAGTGGAACAGAGGCTGAAAGAAGTTGAAAATGTCGAGGTTCGAGAAGCAGAGATGAGGAAATTGTGGATGAGGGAGAGGAGGCAGTTGAAAATGCAAAATCCAGAAGAGTGGAAGAAGAGAGCCAGGGATAAACGAAGACGGTTAGATAGGGATAGGCACGCCACACTAACTCCTATCCAGAAAAAGACCGACGTGCGAGAATGACTGAAGAAGAGAAAATAGTATTCAGGGAAAAAAGAAGGTTGGCTCAAAGAGAGCGAAGAGAGAAAAAGAAACGAATGGCTCGGTGATTTGTTGCTTGTAATAATGTTTGTTGAATATAATATATTTTTTTTATTAAAGAACAAACTCTAAGATACATTCTTATCATGGACGCCACTAGTCGTTATGTTATGCTGAGTAAATACCTCAATGTCACGATTGAAAGCGGACCGACTCTCGTTTTTAACAAACAGGCAGGGCTTACCACAGAGTTGAGACTAAACTCGTTGGAATGGACCTACATATATCGACTGGGTGAAAAGATCAACAGATCTGTACTCAATCAGTGGAGGGAGAAATTGCAGTCCAAGGACGAAGAAGAAAATAGGTTCGCCTGGAAAGGTTCGGAAAGCACGGACGAGGGTCTATGGAAAAGCGTTACGGATCCCACTTCGAAACAGGTCTTCGAGCCTTTCATCGAAATAGCCGGAGAAGTGTTAATCGAGCAATTGGAGCTAACTGTACACAAAAAACATATGTTGGCAATAATGTTGGAACTGTCCAAACTCGACAGCAGAAACAAAATGAAATTCTTGTTGGATTTTAAAATTAAAGCGCTTTGTGTAGGAGATGAGAAAAGAATCAGAGTACGATTTACGAATGACGACACGCAAGTGCACTTTGTGGAATACGACCCTAAAACAACGGCGGTGGTTACCTTGTTACAACTTTCGTTTACGGAATGGTCCGAGCTCTACAAACACTTTGCGAGCATCGTTAAACTCATGGAGAAAGTTTCCGAAGACGAATAAACATTTCTCCATTCGGACTGCCTCTGTGTGGCAGTACGACCGCCCGGTTAAAAAAAATTTTTTTTTTCATTCACGATGACTACAGCTCCTTGTAGGTAGGTATCGTCTACTTCGAAAAGGTTTTCGTTGAAGGCAGACCCGGTATTGTAGTAGGTCTGTTTGGGGGCGGGGCTTCGATAACAATGGGTTTTATGGCCAGTCCGTCGTCCTAGTACTTTACATCTACTCATGTCCATGAGTAATGCTATTATTAAATAGATGAGCAATAAGGTTTCTTGCTGCTAACAGGAACGTTTCTTTTAATGCACGCCGTGAAAGGCGAAAAAAACCGCTTATCCATGTCTTTATCGTATGACACAAGTTGATTTTATATTTCAGCAGAGAATGTTGGGCGAAATCGGTCGAGTACATTTGCAGTTTGCCCGATATCACGTGACGAGGCATACGAACTTCCATAAGCTTTTTAGATAGCATTTATGCTGTTTTTTTTAACTTCCTTAATAGCTACGTACTTTCACATCATTTTCAGTCTACTATCCGTTAGATTTCTTATTATGCACCATACTAAAACAGAAAATAACCGAATTCTGAATAGGTAAAAATCTTCCTCCTTGCATGACTCAACGGACGACCTTAATTGGAAACACCTTAGAATACGTATCAGATTTGCCCCGTGCACGTGGTATCCACTTTGACCCACTGTGCACTTTCATCTTGCTTTACTTCGTACTTAAATTATCAAACTAAATCATAGTACTACGTTATTCTGCAAGAATTCCTCTTCAAATGACACCATAATAATCCTTCGATGACACATACTTTCGAAGATAACACTCATTCTATCCCTCGCTGATGATTTTTATTCAATTGAAAGCTGAAAGACGCACTACACTCCAATCCCTGCAGTGTCAAAATACCAGATTAACGTGACGTCACTAATATAGTAGTGCTGCAACTAAAAAAAAATATCAACAGCACTCGAGAAGCGGTAGCTTTTTTTGTAATGCCCATTGCTCCTGGTATCCACTTTACCCCAAGGATTCTTTACCCTGGGGATACTTTATCCTAGGTATCCATTTTATCTCAGCTGCCCCCTGTGAAGAAAAGGAATGCCGAACATATACATTTAGGGTAATCTAATGGATCTGACGGAATTACTTACTTTAATTCCATTTTCCTTTTCCATGACCACTTGAGTGACCAATGACGGAATAATTAGCATGAAGGCTAATGGCACAAGAACGCCGAAATATGTACCAGCTCGCGAAACAATGTGGAAGCCATGACTGGAAGATCTCACATCAGGAAACTTCTGCGTTGTGAACTACAGAAGAAATATAAGAAGAAAAAAAAAAGAACGTAAACATATTTAAAAGAAAAATTGATTGCTAACTTTAGGCACCACCTTACCCGTTGCCAAGAACTGCGTGCACGTCCATAGAACATGATAGTAGTATCCAGGGAAGAAGAATATAGAGCAGTGACATTTGCCGCCATATTGGCTCCAAGTATGTACGAGCTAGCATTTGGAGGGCATCGCTACAAGGTGCACTACATAAAAATGGAGGGAAAAACAACGGAAGAGCGTATTTCTTAGGCTTAAAATAACGTTGTTTCCTCCAACAACAAAAATCGCGCGTTTTAGGTCTAAGAAATCCACTCTTAACAGCATCGGCTTCAGTATGACGCCCTTCTGTTTCTCTCCGCAGTGCCCCTTGCAGCTAACCCATTAAGGCTCCAGCATAGAGTTATATACAATAATACTACGTTGTGTCACTGCTCTATAGGTAGTGCCACTCTTTCTCTAACAACGTTAAAAATTTGGACGAAAGAAGTACCTGCTTTCAGCGATTTACCGCCAGAGGGCGCTGTCGTCAAGTAACAGGAAGCACAAAGCATTATGGGGATCAAACCTATTTAAGCGTCTCTAAAACAAATTGATCACGATAAGAATACAAAATTAATCGCTTAAAATTTATCATAATTCTGATTAGGCCCTAAAATAATTTTAAGAAAGATCAGAACTGGGTAAGTCAGTTTTATATTTTAAATCCAACATTCAAGTTCAAAACGGGTTGTCGTTACGAGTGGAGCTAAGTATAATGCAAGGTTTTGTGTTCCGAGAACGTCCGAGAATCGTTGTTCCGTGGTTTACGGTTAGTGTAACGAACTGTATATATTTGAATCGAACACAGAATAAGTTCTTCAACTTCGGATGTTGCCCACGCACGAGTATTTCATCATTCAATTTTCGCAGGTATTGTCGCTATTACCATGGTTAACATGGCAACGATGCCGCCATTTTTTATTCCAAGTTTCGCCTCCCACGAGAACTTGACAAGTGCTGCCTTCTGGTGCTTTCGGTGGAAGCAGGTCTTAATTTCAACACGTTTTCAGAAAAGCGTCACTACCTACTAATCTACCCTGGTAGTATCCATGCTATGACTATCACTACTTATTCCACTCCTTGTCACAAGGTGTTCTGGGAGAAAAGCTGTCGGTTTCGTTTGCAGGCTCCTGGCCAGTTGATTCAACATCGCAAGATTCATATTTTATTAAAAGCGATGCTAAGAGGCTACCAACTTTCCGGCACGCGTGTGAACTGGCGTTGATTCAGGAGACAAGCGATTTTTACCCCAGTCGGCCTTGTGTTGATGAAGCCATCTCCTTCCCCACTTCACGGTCATGGAACAATGTTATATGCGCAGTTGTTACATGTCCTGGACTAATCGTAGCACGAGTGATATGTTTCTCACTTTTCCATTATATTAAAACAGTCCTATACATCGTATTTTTAACGTGGGTTAACACAGAAAATAGTTATAATTTTGCCACATAGAGTCGCGACCACGAACGAGAAATTGAACATGTAGTAACGTTATCATGAACCTTACGACACTTACGGACCTTCCGTTATGTCTCTTTTGCCATTGCTGATCATGGAATTGGATTGTATCGGGTAATTTTATTTTGTTTTATTTTTGTTTCTTAAGCAAAATATAGTTGACGTGACTTTTCATTTTCTGGAGTCCCCAGGAATCGACTACGTTTGCTGTGAACATTATAGACATAAGTCCCTGTAAATTACATAAAAGAAAGAGGAAAACAGGCCAAACAGCGAATACCATGCACCAAAAATAAAATAGTACAGTAAGCCAACTTAATGTACTTACATTTTGTCGGGAGTGGTGGGACTCGGATTCGAACTGGCGACCCAATCCGTCCCCAGGTCACTAACACAAGGGTGCATTTACGCAAAGACTCTCTTTTGCATTCTCGCAGCTAGAAGCTAGAAATAATCCGAAATTCCAACATGGCGCCTGTTTTAGCTCTTCCAACTATACTTGAGTTTTGAAGCGATTGGGAAAATTGTTTCATCAGGAGGAATTCTTTATCTTACTGTCACGGATTATAAGACTGTAAGCATTTGCTCAAACGATGTCGGATTTAGCTAATCCTGGAAGCGATGTTACCATGGCAACGACACCTTTGCCATCGCGATTAAATTCTAGCTGCGAGAAAGCAAAGGCGAGTTGTGTGCCTAAACGTGCCCTAATGCCTTAATCAGTACTGCGGGAAAGCAGTGCTTATTCGATCTCATTTGCCCGCGAGAATTTTCAGAAAAAGGATATCAGGGGCATGAGGAGTAGTATAAAGGCTAATAAATGTCAAAATGTTACAATGCAGCAACATGTTACAATGAGGCAACGATGCTTGAGCGCTGGGAAAATCAAAATGTATCAATGCCATTAGCACAGTCGACAGAATGAAGAGAAACAAACAAAGTCACAGCGTTATAACGCTGCTCCGAGGCGCGCCAGATCTCAGCAGAGATACAATAATGCTAGGCGCGGTAAAAGTAACATTGTTAGCTAATGACGTAAAAGGTTTTTCGTTATCAGGTACAACAATAAAAACTATCCTGGGTTTCGCTTAAATCTCTGTTTTAACCCATACGGTGCTAAGTCTATAATTTCGAAGCCTTCTCAAAATTGGGCGGGCGACATGATTGAACAACTTATTTAGTTCCTCAACGCTGGCTTTGGGAAGCTAGTTGTATTGTTTCCAAATTGTTTTCCTCGACTTTAAAAAGGGTTTAACGAGCGTTAACCACTCCTGGTCATCTGCCCGAAGTCCTAAGGCCCGATGTGTGCAACAGCCAGATTCCCAGGCGGTTACCCACCCAAGTATCAATCCAGCCCAATGCTGCTTAACTTCGGGGATCTGACGAGAACCGGTGTTTCCAGCACTGCAAGGCCGCAGACTTCCTCGACTTTACAACTACCTGCAACAATGCAGTATCAAAATGTGAGGCAACAACGAATGAGCTGACACGCGCTAGTGTGCTGCCATAAAGTAATAGGCAGGGAACAAAGCATGGACGGAACATGGACATCAAAATGTATTTCTAATGCTGCTTTTATGTAACAAAAACCGAAATTGGCGAAGAAGGACATACACATGATAAACCGGACCGTACCAATAACAATAAAACGGAAGCGGGAAAAAAAAACAACAAATTAACTGAACAAAAAACGGCTACACCATTTAGAAAAAAAAAAGAAAACATTAAAGCTCATATCCCCATGGAACTCACAGCTGTGAAGGTGAAGCTCCATTCGTACCAGAAAACTTCATTTCGTTGTCGACCCTATCCCCTCCGAAAAGGCTTGACTAAACCAGATGAAACTTTGTATGAGAGGGACGTATAAGGGGATGGTTTTAAAGCAAAAAAATTCAAGATCGGTTATGTTGCCGAGGAATAATGACCAGAAAGGTGTTTCACATTTAAACCAATGGGAAACTCCACCGTAGCTCCTGGCACGAACCACCGAGAGAAAACACGCCAAGAGGACCTGGCAGGAAGGGTAACCCGGAGGTACAAGGTAACCCAAAATGGCTACGGTTGCTATTCTCGAGCACTTCGCTGCAACATTTCGAACGAAACGAACTATAATTTGAACTCAAAATTCCAGGGAACAGTGATTGAGCATACCAACCACCATGCACACGTATGCATGTACTTACATCACTAAACAAACCAACAACATGGTTGTATAACACACACATTAAAAATACACACGTAACATAACAAACATACACGTACACTACAAGAACTAGAGTTTAAACCCACAAATGCTGAAAACAACAAAACGCCTACACAATTTAAGAATTGAAAATCCACACATAAAATGAGCTGATAATCACTCACACGAGATAGAATAAACAGAAACCGACAAACACTGACAAAACAATCTCCTATAACAAGAGTTGCATGTAAAAAAAACAATACTTGTTCCCTACAATTGGAGATCAAATTATAGTTCGTGTTGTTCGAGTGAACTCTATTCCGTTTCTGAAGTGTGTACCTTTACAGCTGTTCGTTTCATGGGGATAGAAGCTATAATACTCTTTTCAAAACGGTAAAGCTGTTTTTTGTTTAGTTATCAATATACACTCTCATCACCTTTATCGATATGCCGGTGGCGGAGTGGACATGTTGATAAGCCGTTACATCAATGATCAGGGAACGGATCGGGTTGCCAGGGAGAATCTGGGTCACGCTACTCCAAAGAACCGTAAGTGCATAAAGTGCACAGTGTATGCCTTCTTGTATACACGTCTTAATATAGAAAAAATTATACTATAGGCTCTTCGACAGCCATTTACGAAGGAACTTAAAAAGAACGACACGGAGTGTATAAAGAATTTCGTAGAATTGAGGAGTGTTGATAGTATTAAGACTCTGTTCCAGTATGACTGGATAGGATTGGTTTTCATGTCAAGATAACTGAATTGGGAGATAGGTCACAGTAATTTTTATTTTATTTTACTACACAGGATACAATTTGAATTATCGAGATAATCACGTATAACCACGAATATGCTAGCCAGGTGTGGTCCCCACATTTGGTTAAAGGCATTACTAATCTCGAAAGGGCTTAAACACATCTCATCAAGGTTTTGACAGGTTTTGGAAAACTGTCTTACCGGAATAAGATTCTTACGTGCAAAATTGAAAAATGTAGAGTTGAGACGTCTCAAGGCTGGTATATTCTTACACTATTAAGTAGTTGACCCACATTTTCTCACGCTTAGTGGAGCATCTGTCACAAGAGGCCGCAATTATAAGTTGGTTTTGTTGGAGCTTGATTAGATTGCCGGTAAGTTTTTCTGTGCTAATCGTGTGGTGGCAGCATGTAACAAGTTTGCTCTTTTCAACTAAGCCTGTTGTTCCCTACATGTTGCTGTAATCAGCTCTACACCTGTTATAATGCTGTCGTCTAGTCATGTGACATTACTTAAGAAAGGGGTTGCAGCCCTTGCCAGGTACTGCATTTCACCTTAACTCCTTACTTGATAATTCTATTCTTACTGACTGCAAGGTCAACTTTGCGCTATAGTCTTAAAAAAACTACAAATGGCTACAAAAACTGGGACGAATTTGGCTCGTAATGTTCCCCAGTCAAGCACAATTGTGACGATTTAACCTTCTACAGCTCCGATTTTGCCTGCATATTCTGGAAGTTCTTCAGTTATGTGCCCCGGAAAAGTGTTTCCTGGCCTTTGAGTGGCATGCTTTCCTCCAGCATAAATAAATAGATACAAATCGCTGGAAATAATACTAAGGAAAATCGCAAACAAGCCAACAGCGAAAAACATACACTAGAAAATCCTCCAGCATTGCAACTCTGTTCGAGACACGTAACCTGCGATTCAACACAAACTTTTCATGGTGACGGATTGTCTGATTTACAGGGCCGTAGGAAGGGTAATGCGAGCAAGGCGGCCAACTAGGGCGCCAGCTTCCGGTGGGCGCCGCGCCAAATTCCTCCCAAGCGTGTTACTGTGGAAATGGGTCGCAAAGCACAAATATATTTTTGAACGGATGGCGTTGCACACAAATTAAGGTTAAAAAAGGTTATAAAGAGGCACTTCACCGTACTTGTGCATTGCTTCTTTAACCATTAAGTCTTAAAACTCTCAAGTCACAGACTCGGTACGCACGCACTAGCCGAAATCGAATATGTATTGTATTCAACCGAGTCACTTCTGTGTCGCTAGGGCCTGGTGCTGGAACACAAGTATATTTTTGAACGGATGGCATGGCACACAAGTTATATATATATATAATTATAATAGTTAGTATATAGTTATGTAAGCTTCAACATAACATTCGTGACGATTTTTTAAAAAATTTACTGAATTAGACATGGGGGGCGCGCCTCTCAGTTGGTTTCCTTAGGGAGGCGGGCCGGGCCCCACGCCATTGACTCGCCTTGGGCGCCAAGTGGGCTAGCTACGGCCCCGGTGATTTATCTGAACTTTCTGACTGGTTGCCCGATACAGGTTTCTGCAGATCAACTTATACATGTAAGGATCCAAAGACACATGACCTTTATTTAACTGGTCTAGTTAGAACCGGATGCAAAATTTTGCCACATTTTTAGAAATTTACAATTATTGAATTTCGTTGATATTATTGTTTGTATGTATGTAAACTTAACCTTGTTTACAGAAGCCCATGATTGTCTCCAATTTCATGCTTTGCTTTACTTGAGTTTTGTATGCTTATAGATATTTACCTCATTCGTAAGTTCTTGGTTTGTCTTTTTTTAGGGGGAGGGGGTGATTGAAGTTTTTAAGGTTTTAGGTTGGCTATTTCGTTTAGCCACCATCTAAAGTAAACCAGTTGTTCCTCAGATGGAGCTAATCATCCTACACCTATGGCCTATCACATGTATATGTCACGTAACAGTTGTTACAGGGATATACCTCCCAGCGCCATTTTTCTCAATCCTCCACATCTAGTATGGCCCCAAAGGTGTATTTACTTACCGTTAGTCTATCCCTTGCTAAAAATCCGTTTTAAAATGTGGCGTCTACGAGATTTTCTGTTGAATATTGTTAACTATATTTAAGAACGACCCGTTCCTATATGATCCTTTGCGCGCCTACAATGACCTTGAAGTTTTATCTCTGTATGCGCAGTTAATCGTTTGCTAATAATTACTATGAGATCAAAATTCTAAAAGACTAATGCGATAAAAATTAAAATTAATTATTCCAATAGACCGCCGAAGCAAAATTATAAGACATTAGTCTAGAAAATTATAAATTGTGATTTTAAAATACGAGAATTATTCCGGTTTGTGACGACACAATTAATATGCTCACGCTGGCTTGTCTATTAGGTGCAATGCCAACTGAGACAGTAGTTGCGTGGAACGAAGCTACTGTCTCAGTTGACCTTGACTATGGTAAATACGCGGATGAGATCAGCGAGTAACTGCTATAAGGCATGCGGCATGTTGCTTTAAAAAAACACGGGGTTGCTGCCTCGTCATGTGCGACCTTTCACCTGGACTTCTTACGTGCTAGTTCTTTCCTTACTGGCTGTAAGGAAACTTAGTTTGGTTTCTGCCATGCAGTTATAGCCCAGTTTTGTTTTGAGCCAAAACCGAATTACTGGTTTCAGCCACGGTTTCACCCTGTGCTGCAGTTTCGGTAAAAACTACTTCTGCATCCAGGTATACAACTACATCTATACGAAAAAGGATTCTCATTTCGCCTCACTGCAGCCGCAGCCTGCAGCTATTCGTCATGAGTTTCGTCCTCGTCAGCAAAGCATGCAAGGCATGCTAAGACTTGAGTTTTGTAAAGCATGTTATGTTACATGAAACATATTGACCTCACTTGGCTGTTTAGTTTGGTTTTGATTTCAGCCGAAACTACGTACAGTTTCAATTTTGGTAGACCATCAGCACATAGACCTTCACTGGGCCTGAATTCCCTCATCGTACGAAATCTACTATAGTGTGAATCAAGACAGAGTTTGTTAATCTGTATTTTAAATACTTCTGCCGGGTAAAATGAAATGACAAGTACTGTCAAAAAAAAAGTGTATACAATAGCGAATTGTTATAATCAATCAATACTCGCATCACTGCTATCTCAATCCTTATTTAATGATCTCAATATTGGTTCCTCCAACCACAGTAATTCGTTCCTCCATATGCAAGATGGATTACCTGCTACCGTAGTGTCCTAGTGTCCTAGTGTCCTAGTGTACGGTCACTTTCCGTTCGTTCTGCTGTTGATTTTTTTGGTCTTGGGCAAGCGAGAAGGTTTGAGGAAAATTGGGTT
Source organism: Lithobius niger (assembly GCA_023313725.1). NCBI lineage: Eukaryota > Metazoa > Arthropoda > Chilopoda > Lithobiomorpha > Lithobiidae > Lithobius > Lithobius niger. The sequence continues at coordinate 977 of JAHWFP010123174.1, read as the reverse complement.
TCTCCTATCTACAGACGATTTTTTTTGTCTTGGGCAAGCGAGAAGGTTTGAGGAAAATGGGGTTTCTCCAATCTACAGACGATTTTTGTTGTCTTGGGTAAGCGAGAAGGTTTGAGGAAAATGGGGATTCTCCTATCTACAGATGATTTTTTTTTGTCTTGGGCAAGCGAGAAGGTTTGAGGAAAATGGGGCTTCTCCTATCTACAGACGATTTTTTTTGTCTTGGGCAAGCGAGAAAGTTTGAGGAAAATGGGGTTTCTCCGATCTACGGATAACGAAAATAATAATAATATCCTGCCTGATAAGACAATCAGGCTAACACATTACTTACCGATATGTTTTGTGAGATGTCGTTTCCTTCTAGCCTTTGCATAAGATGTAATGCCATTACATGTTGAATAGTAATTACGTCTGAATAAGAAGAAAAAAATATATATGCACACAACAAAATTATGGACTTAAATAAAACTAACTCAGAGACAAATGCAGCAACACAAACTTCCATATTTTTTGACACGTTCCCCAGTTGTGGATATAAAACGCATCTTGCAGACAAGAAACAAAGAAATATCTTTTGGTATGCACATCAAATACAGTCACGTGGCTTTATTTGCCTACTGTACTCAATTTACTGCTAGTACAGCAATAAAAGATGTAGTGGCTAGAAGATCCACTGTTCAGGACTATATTTTTCATATCCCATACACCTAAATCAGTCACGTGCATTATTGTTGGAACAACATCCCTAGTCCCTCTCCAGTATCTAGCCATACTGCCAGATTGAGCACATTATTTCCTCTCTATGGTGGTTATACGCAAGTAGAAATGGAAAGAAGTATTTGGAAAGAAGGGCCAGTTAACGCATCCGTTATTTGTGCCCATATTTTAACTAAGTTAGTCTTAATTTAGGACAACAGTATAATAGGCAAACGAAAATACCATTTCTTCTCGAGCCCATTTGCTCGAGAAGAAATGGT
>JAHWFP010123173.1:0-11175 GCA_023313725.1 Lithobius niger | reverse complement strand
TGTAACCAACCAGTTACTACGAGTTGTATAAATCTTGTCATGTTTTATTAAAACAGAAAAGAAAGTTGTTTTTAACAACAGTTTGACTTCGAGTCCAATTTAATTTGCAAGGGTTATTTTAATTACAAATCAATTTTTATTCTAACTCCGAAGTAGGCAATTAAATTAACTACCCGTCGTGGTGGCAGTAAACCGTGATAGATAGGTCATAAAAGTTTAGTTAGGACGTTGACGCTCTTCTCCTAACCGTGCTGTAGACACACTATGCTGTTTTCACAACAAAGTAAAAACCGCCACTTATGATTTATTCTACGATTACCACATGTACACCAGATGTCGGTGCTACAGACGTAGGCACCTAAAGACCCTGTAAGCGCCGCTACAAAACTGGTGGCAGCGGTGGGATTTAAAGGTGCTGTGCCACTACACTCCTTCCCCCCTGCCATACTTTAGTGTGATCGCAAAACTTTTGGTGATCGCCAAACTTTAGTGTGGGCATTTAAAGTGTATGTTAGGCCTCTCCTGGAGTATGCCAGCCCGGTTTGGTCGCCCTACCTCCTTGGGGACATTGACCGGCTTGAGTCCGTACAGCGCTGCTTTACACGTTCCCTGCGTGGACTTCGTCAGTTGTCACCTGGGCAAAGATTGCGTATGGTCGGTCTCGAGCCCCTTGAACTACGACGCCTCAAAGCGGACTTGATCCTCACATTTAGGATTATCCATGGCATGCTACCCTTGGACCTACCTTTCTTCGAACGAAGTGCTGTCATTAATACGCGAGGGCACTCTCTGAAATTGAGGGTACTGGGATGCCACCTTGACTGTCGGAAGCATTTTTTTACAAATCGTATTGTGGCCCCATGGAACTCCCTCCCCGAGACTGTGGTGTCGGCGAGTTCGCTGGGTTCCTTCCGAAGGATGCTGAGTAAACTTGATCTTTCCCGTTTCCTTGTGCGCTCCTATCAGTGATGCCATTTTAAATTTTTCTTCTATTGGGACCGGTGTTAGTGGCCGCATCAGCGACCCTTCCGGATCCCCACCACCTATTGAGGGGGTGAAACCAATTATTATTATTATTTATACTACCATGCCAGTTTATCTTAAGAAGATGTCGCAGTAAAATACAAACTGAAACCCCACAGATGTCCGTAGCAACACTAAAAAGCTACCGAAAAAAGATGTCAGCCTTAAGACAACAAAAGGCAAAACAGTAAACCCCGTATCCAGCTGGAGCCGGGAAGCGGCAACCCTCCCTTCACAAGCCGTGAAGCAGCAGGCACGCCTTCGGAAGGCAGATGTTTCCTTCAACCACTGGAGAAACTGGCCTCAAGCAGGACGCAGCGCTCCAACAGTGAACCACTGGACATTCAACTTGGATAACACAGTGCAAGTGCTCGAATTTCAACTAGAAGGACGCACAGCGATTGTGTATGAAATTCAGGTTAGTGCACATGGGTATAGACCTGTTGCCAGGCCGAGCGTTTGTTTTATGCATTTATGTATTTAATTATCCATTTAAGTGCTTAGGTAATATAAGAGTGTATTTATGTGTTCCTGACTGGAGTGGGTTATAAGAGAAGTGTTTAAGTACTCGCTCTTTTTATCTTTTAAGAGAGTTATATTTTGCGGCTGCAATTTTAACTGTAAAGATTTAAAACTAGAATGTTTTTTTTCTTTAAAAATTTTAAACTAACAACTTTCAACATGGAAGATTTAGAAGAGTTAATCGATTATATTCATTACAAAGACTTAAAGAAAGCTTGTTTGAATTTGGGTTTAACGGTATGTGAAACCAGACACGAGTCCGTAGATGTTTTAAAAATAGCATTTAATGATGATAAACTCATGTTGGATGAGCTGTCAAACGAACTGCTCAGTGCCATAGAAAAGCATGATTCTGCCATTTTGGCCAAAAAAGAGATCGCTCTCAAGGAGAACGAACAATTTCTCAAAGCCGACCAGTTAAAAACTAGAAGCTTTAAAGTTAGATGAGGCTGAAAAAGCTAGAGCTTACGCCTCCCGTGAGGCCGATAAAGTTCAGGCCCACGAGTTAATGGTCCGTGACACAACCGCTCAGACTAGCGATGCCGCTACGGCGCTGGCCATTAAAAAACTCGAGCACGAGTTAGAACTGGCTAACCGACAAATTGAATTAGCAAGATTAAGAAGTGTAAACGATGGTACCAATCCAGTCCAGGTTTTACCAAATGTAACTACAGGTCCACGGCCCGGAAAAATTTCAGAAGCCGTTAGGTTATTGAATAATTGGGGTCCGAAATCGGAAATAAATACATATTTAAAAATCTTTGAACGCACAATGGAAACTCAACGTATTCCAAAAAGTGAGTGGGTAGTAGGTTTACAACCTGTGTTAGGCGAAATTTTAGTAAAGGTGTGCGAGCAAATGAGCACAGCTACTATGTGCGATTACGATCAGGTTAAATTAAAATTGCTTGAAAGGTTCGTACAGACTAAAGAGTCTGTCCAATCTGCATTTCGCAGTCTTGAGAAAGAACAAGACCAATTATTTCACGAGCACGCATTTGAGCTCGAGACATTGTTTTCCCGATGGTTGTCACTCGTCAGGGTTAACGGCGATTTCCACAAGTTGTCTAATTTAATTTTATTAGAGCAATTTTATAAGTCTTGCCCAGTGGGTTTAAGAAAATGGTTGCCGGACCAGATTAAATCTGGGACACTACAGGAAGCAGCCAAACTGTGTGATGACTACACCACACGCAAAAAAAAGATCTCTGTAGATGCTGCGGTGAAAGGCAAAGTGCAAACTGATGCACAGCCAGCCAGCCAGCAAAGTTCCTAAAGCTTCGGCTAATCAACGTAACGGTAATCGAAACCGTCGTCCTACAGCTAAACCGGCTGGTTCTGTAGATGGTCAAAGTGACTCCACTGGTGGGAATTCTGCTAGCCAAAATGCTAACAAAGCATTCGACCAACCACGTAGGACAAGAGCCAACGATGGCACATGCTTTTTCTGTTTAAAGCCAGGGCATGTTAGCAAAAATTGCTTCGCACGTAAAGCCCAAGAAGCCAGTGAATCTGGAGCTTCTACAGCTAGTAACAACTTTATTATTAGGCAACCACCTGAACTTGTATTGTCAAAACACATCCACGAATGGAGTGTTAATGGTGCTAAATGTTTAGTGCTTAGGGACACCGGGTCTACCCACGATGTCATTTCGAGAGATTTGGGTAAACCACACCAATTCACGGGTGAACACACCCACTGTAGTAATGCGCTCACGGAGCAAACTACAGCCCACGCAATCGCTAAGATTGATGTGCATACGCCCTATGGTCCTTTAACCACAAAGGCTCTGGTCACCGACCACATTGGTGATCATTTTCAGATGCTTTTAGGCATTCCTTCCCAGACTATTCTGGAAGAAAGGGGGTTAAAAACTTTACCCCCCTGTTCAAACGCAGTGACTCGTTCAGAAACATGTGACGAGCAACAGCTCCAGATTTTACGACCCAATTATCGTGAGTTAGCATCGAGTGATGATGATAGTTCAGATAGCAAGACTGAACAGCGTGAGGTTCCTCCACGAGTAGCACCACCCGAGGGTTTTGTCAATCCTAGAGTATACCGTTTAGACGATGTAATTCTAGGCCCCCAAACCGACCAGTTTGCAAAACATTGACAAACTGGCTTTTGCTAAGATGCAAAGTGAGTGTTCAACTTTAAAGCAATGTTGGCAAACTGCTGAAATTCCTGTGAAACAGCAGGACGAAAACAAACGATTTTTCGTCGACAAAGGTCTGCTTTTCAGAGAGCCCTTTCGTCCTTTAGGTAAGCCGTCAATCACGAGACAGCTGGTGCTTCCTAAAGAGTGTAGGAATTTTGTGTTAGATACAGCGCATGCCAATGCATGGGCAGGCCATTTGGGCCGGTCTAAAACTAAAGAGCGAGTATTAACAAATTTCTACTGGCCACATTGTTTCACCGATATTGAGATTTATGTACAATCTTGTTTGACATGCCAGAAAAATCGCAAAACAGGGCCAAAATTTGTTGCTCCCATGGTGCTTGTGCCCATGGATGGAGAGCCTTTCAATAGGTATGCTATTGATATTGTTGGTCCAATTAGGCCTACAAGCAAGGCTGCTTTAAGTATATACTTTCCCTACTTGACCCTGCAACAAAATTCTCTGAAGCGATTCCCCTGAAAGAGGCTAACAGCCAGAGTGTTGTTGATGCACTCCTGCAAGTTTTTTCTCGACTAGGCTTTCCTGGAGAGCTCCAAAGCGACCTACGCTCGCGGTTCATCTCTGAACTCACAACTTTGTTTTTAGAGAAGTGTGGAATTAAGTGCATAAATTCCAGCATTTGTCACCCCCAATCCAACAGCGTCGAATGCTTCCACCGCACACTAAAAGCAGTGTTGCGTGCAGTATGCCACGAGCATCCTGAAGATTGGAGAGGTGTTTGCCCGGAGCAATGTTTGCCCTCCGTACCGCTCCTCATGAGAGCACTGGCTTCACTCCTGCTGAGCTTGTTTACGGCCGTAACATCAAAGGCCCACTGGAGTTGGTGAAAAGCCAATGGGTGGAGCCAGACGTTCACCCAAGTGTATTCGAATACATTCTCGACTTGCTTCAACGATTCAAGTACTCCCGTGAGATTTCTCAAGAGAATATCACGAAGTCACAACTTAAAAATAAAGTATTGTATGACAGAAAGGCCACTGAACGTAAGTTCAAGGAGGGAGACAAAGTTTTAGTACTTAAGCCTTCCAGAGCCAATAAATTGGACATTTATTGTGGTGGGCCTTGCGTGGTGTTGAAAAGATTGTCTGACACAAACTATCTAATAAAAAAATCGTTTGGTGCTCAGAAGGAGACAGTCTACCACATCAACCTCCTTAAGCCCTATGTGCCTAGGGAAGGAGCTTCCAACTGAGCATTTTCTGACGAGCGCGAGTCTGCTCACCTTGACCATGTTTGGACAGGTCAGCCTGGGGATGGCCACCTTACTGCTAAGGAAGCCATGAGCCGTTTTTAAAAAATGGGCTCTTTAACAGAACAGCAGAAGAGCGACCTGCTCAATGTTTTTGAACGAGTGATGGTGTTTTCTCTACTTTGCCTGGTCGAACCGACCTAGTGCAACATATCGAATTAATTGATCCACACGTGAAACCCTGCCCCTGCGATTGCGTGGGCTGTAATTTGCTCCATGAGCGCGTTACTACAGTAGGTGTATTCACCCGTGAATTGGTGTGGTTTAACCCTGCAAAGTATGAGCGTGACTTCATTGTCACGGAGATTCAGCGGATGCTTTGGTCTGGGTTTAATTGTTGAAACCGACTCACAACACGGTTCTCCCATGATTATTGTTCAAAAGGAAGATGCCACCCCTCGTCTGGTAGCCGACTACCGCGAGTTGAACAATAATACAGTCACTAAAGACTACCCCATTCCTAACATTGAGAAGTGTATCGAACGGGCCGCAAAGTGGAAATTTATTTCTATCTTTGATTTAAACAGAGGATTTTGGCAAGTGCGTTTGACGCCGCAGGCTTCTTTAGCTGCCACGATTACAATTCCCACTGGGAAGTTTGCTCCCCTCATGATGAACATGGGGATGAAGAATGCCCCCTTCAGCTTTCAGAAATTGATGGATGGTGTCACTAAGGGCATGGAAGAGTACGTTACTCCTTTCCAAGATGGCACTGCTGTTGGTGCCGAAACGTGGCAACAACATCTCGATCATGTCTTTAATTTTCTTTCTGCTGTCAAGAAAGCCGGGCTCACGGTCAATGCCGGTAAGATGCAGGTTGCTTGCAGCAAAGCCACCTTTCTTGGCCATGAAGTTGGTGGAGGTTCTCGAACTCCTTCTGAAGTAAAAGTTTTGGTTGTGCAAAAATTCGCTAGGCCACAAACTAAGAAGGATGTCCGTTCTTTCCTTGGTTTAGTAGGGTACTATCAAAGGTACATTAATCACTACTCCAAAATCTGTGCTTGGCTTACAGACTCCTTGAAAAAGGAAGCCCCAGATCCCGTTTTGTGGGATGACTCAAAACAAACCGGTTTTGATTCTTTGAAACAAGCTCTAGTAACATTTCCAGTCCTGAGAGCTCCCGACTTTAGTCAAACGTTCATTCTACAGTGCGACTGTTCTGAACGAGGTATGGGCGTTATTTTGTCTCAAGTGTTCGATGGTGATGAACACCCCTGTCTTTATGCATCACGCAAATTGACAGCAAGGGAACAAAATTTTGGAACTACAGAGAAGGAATGTGCTTGTCTTGTCTGGGCCGTTGCGAAACTTCGTCCCTACATTTATGGTACCAGGTTTCTCATCGAATCGAACCACAATCCACTTCACTGGCTGAAACAAATGTCTGGCAAAAATCCCAGACTGTTGCGTTGGAGTCTTACTCTTTAAGACTATGAGGTCAAGTACAAACCTGGAAAGTCTCATACTAATACAGATACCATGAGTAGGTATTTTGTTTAAACTAAAAACAAAAAGTTGAGTTTTTATTGTTAAAAGCTAAACCAGTGGTGGAGCCAAAATTTGCTCTACACACTTCTTTTTTCATTTTTTTTTCTTTAATTGTTAAGAGGTACGTTGTCAGGGCAGCCTCACTCAAAGAAACTGTCAACTTTCCCGTTTCGGACTTTACACCTAAATTTTAAGTGCCAATGTTATTCTCCCTGTCACTATCAACGCAGTTAAAGGATATTTACAGAGATTATACGACACGTTTAAATGTTCATTAGGAACATTCTACGGGAGTTTAGTGGTCCCTGGCTATCTCCTCGTCAAGTTTTCACGAAACATTTTTCTTTTATAAAAATTTGTCTGTCTACCCCTGGGAGATAAAGGATAGCCCTGTTTAAACGGTTGTTGGGTATACGCCATAAAACCTCCCAGCGTTGTATATTATGTGTAAGTTATGGGGTCTACCTCAAAACCCTTCTGCGTGTAAAAATTCATATGTAAACAAGTTGTCTGATATACCTTAAATCAGTCCAGTGGTGATTGTTAACTTTAAATAGAGCTTATAGTTGTGCATGCGCTTATAGTACCCTCTATTCCGATCCTTATCGCAAGCTAGTTCCTGAGGAGTGCGCCTCGTGGTTTTTTTCTTCAAACAGTGTGTACGATTTTCCTGCACAGGCAGCGCGGACCACCAAAAAAAGTTTACTTCTTTAAAACTAGTTTTTTTAACTTTGTAAATTTTGCGTTAATTTAACTTTTCGCCAAAATCACAAAAACAAGAATTAAACTTAGCAATTTTATTTTAAAGTTAAATTAGTGCTCCTTTTTACTTGTTGATCAGGAGCTAGGAACAAGTAGCTCAAATAATTTCTTTTTCGCACATTTTGAAAGTAAATGGCAAAACAACAAACTTTATAGAAGTCGACACTTTTTATGTTGTTTGATTGCATGAATCAAGAGTGTTTCTTTGCATATTTTAGTTACATGGCTTGGCAACTTTTATTGTGACATACCTTATGTGTACTAATCATTTGTTATAGGCTTTTATTTGGAGTTCAACAGGAACCCCGAATAAAATCTCCCGTGTGGGGGAGTGTAAAGATTGGTTAGGCGAACCAGCACCAGAAATAAAAAACTCGGGGACTCTATTTTTTTTCTTAGCGCTCACGAGCGCAAGGCCTATTTTTCACCTCCAACTTTAAAATTCTCCAACTCCAAGGAAAATGGATCAAATCGACTCTGGTTTGCAGCGTTTAATAAACCTGAACTTTATCTGTCATCTAGTGAAAACAGAACTGGAAAATTCGCCATACTTTGGTCTCCACTTCAATTTGAAAAAGTGCTCAAACTGAGCGCCGACGCACGCAATTTCCGTCGCCATTTTCCAAAACACACATATAAATATTCAATTGTATCTCGAATTATTTTGTAGGCATAAAGCCGACTAGCTTAGTGTTGTTTTAGATGCACCCGTACTCTACGTTTTTATCTTTTCTAAGGTGACGATTTTAGCAACTATGAAAACTTCGACTACTCTCATTTCTCGACTACTTCGACTACTCTTATTATTTGCGGCTGCGATAATACATTTTTAATTTTATGCGTTATAGCATTCAAACACAAGCTGGTTTATTTAATCTTTTACCTAGGCTTTTATAAAAGCACTTATTAACGTAACTTTTTCTCATGAACTCTACCTTGTTCAAAATGGCAAACACAACTTCTAGTATTTTACCGGACAATTTTTTAGTGTATCTTGTATTTTTATTTCAGGGCTCCGACCATGGTGATCTCAATCCGAATGCAATAATAGCCTTATTCGTTCAATTAAAAACAGTTTAATTAATTTTGAGCATCAAACTCCCCCCCCCCCCTTCCTTCAATAGTCGTGGTGCCTAACATCCCAGTTTTCGAATCGACCTTATCCAAGGCTTATATTTCCAACGTGCTCTTGGCAAAGCTCTCGAGTACAGCTTTAATTCAAGCCTATCCTTTATAAAATCCGTTAAAAACTCAGCCAGTTACAGTTAATCCAAGTTCAAATCCAAAAGACCGTTTCCATCACGATCCATCAATCCGTTCCACAACCCCAAAAGCTCAACGGCTCCAACGGTCCAAAATCTAGCCACTCAGAGCTCAGAAGCTCTAGCCAATCAGTACAAATCCCATAGTCTTTCCCTTTTGAAGGCCCATTCAGATCCTTACAGTTCCCTTTAAAGCCCTTACATGGTGCAGCTTGGCTCGGGAGAAAGCACAAAATTCCCTTCTCCAAGGCAGCCTGCCTCTCCTGCCGCCTAAACGTGCAGTCGTCGCAGCCGTCCGCGGTTTCTCCCCTCATATAAGCAAATCGTGCATTGCAATCGATAGCATAGCTCAAAAGACTCAAAGTCTAGAGGTCACTACGGCGATCGGAGCAGAGATGTCCTGTCCAGCGTTGCCATGCCGCGCAAGGTAGTAGTTCATGTTAGTAACTAGTTTAATTAGAATTTAATTTTTGGAACAGAATTTCTAAATTTTTAGTCTAAATTTTTAACTTACTTCTAGACTTGAGAGTATTTATGGGTAGCCAAAACGCCATCGGCAATTCTGGTTTAAGGCACCCATAATTTAAGGGTTTAAGGTCCCCTTCCTAAAAACCGGCTTTTTTTCTTATTCATGAACTCAGTGTTCATCAAATAATCTAAGAGATCACCAAGATCTTGCGCGTGTTATTGTCGAAGCAGAGCTTTCGAAAGGTAGTTTTCCTTATAGCACTAACCTAGATTCAGTGTGATAGATTGAAGTGATTTTAGTGCAAGCGTTATAAACGTCTTTCAAACGACTGTTTTGCTAAATGTAAGTTGCTTCATGTAATTCAGAAAGCTGTGATAGCTTAACCGACTTTTCTAGTCCAAATCTATTGTGAACTTGATTTTGTTCATATTGCCGATTTAATTGCAAATCCTCAGTGCTTTTAATTGTAAAGCCCAGTATTTGTGTAACCAACCAGTTACTACGAGTTGTATAAATCTTGTCATGTTTTATTAAAACAGAAAAGAAAGTTGTTTTTAACAACAGTTTGACTTCGAGTCCAATTTAATTTGCAAGGGTTATTTTAATTACAAATCAATTTTTATTCTAACTCCGAAGTAGGCAATTAAATTAACTACCCGTCGTGGTGGCAGTAAACCGTGATAGATAGGTCATAAAAGTTTAGTTAGGACGTTGACGCTCTTCTCCTAACCGTGCTGTAGACACACTATGCTGTTTTCACAACAAAGTAAAAACCGCCACTTATGATTTATTCTACGATTACCACATGTACACCAGATGTCGGTGCTACAGACGTAGGCACCTAAAGACCCTGTAAGCGCCGCTACAAAACTGGTGGCAGCGGTGGGATTTAAAGGTGCTGTGCCACTACACTCCTTCCCCCCTGCCATACTTTAGTGTGATCGCAAAACTTTTGGTGATCGCCAAACTTTAGTGTGGGCATTTAAAGTGTATGTTAGGCCTCTCCTGGAGTATGCCAGCCCGGTTTGGTCGCCCTACCTCCTTGGGGACATTGACCGGCTTGAGTCCGTACAGCGCTGCTTTACACGTTCCCTGCGTGGACTTCGTCAGTTGTCACCTGGGCAAAGATTGCGTATGGTCGGTCTCGAGCCCCTTGAACTACGACGCCTCAAAGCGGACTTGATCCTCACATTTAGGATTATCCATGGCATGCTACCCTTGGACCTACCTTTCTTCGAACGAAGTGCTGTCATTAATACGCGAGGGCACTCTCTGAAATTGAGGGTACTGGGATGCCACCTTGACTGTCGGAAGCATTTTTTTACAAATCGTATTGTGGCCCCATGGAACTCCCTCCCCGAGACTGTGGTGTCGGCGAGTTCGCTGGGTTCCTTCCGAAGGATGCTGAGTAAACTTGATCTTTCCCGTTTCCTTGTGCGCTCCTATCAGTGATGCCATTTTAAATTTTTCTTCTATTGGGACCGGTGTTAGTGGCCGCATCAGCGACCCTTCCGGATCCCCACCACCTATTGAGGGGGTGAAACCAATTATTATTATTATTTATACTACCATGCCAGTTTATCTTAAGAAGATGTCGCAGTAAAATACAAACTGAAACCCCACAGATGTCCGTAGCAACACTAAAAAGCTACCGAAAAAAGATGTCAGCCTTAAGACAACAAAAGGCAAAACAGTAAACCCCGTATCCAGCTGGAGCCGGGAAGCGGCAACCCTCCCTTCACAAGCCGTGAAGCAGCAGGCACGCCTTCGGAAGGCAGATGTTTCCTTCAACCACTGGAGAAACTGGCCTCAAGCAGGACGCAGCGCTCCAACAGTGAACCACTGGACATTCAACTTGGATAACACAGTGCAAGTGCTCGAATTTCAACTAGAAGGACGCACAGCGATTGTGTATGAAATTCAGGTTAGTGCACATGGGTATAGACCTGTTGCCAGGCCGAGCGTTTGTTTTATGCATTTATGTATTTAATTATCCATTTAAGTGCTTAGGTAATATAAGAGTGTATTTATGTGTTCCTGACTGGAGTGGGTTATAAGAGAAGTGTTTAAGTACTCGCTCTTTTTATCTTTTAAGAGAGTTATATTTTGCGGCTGCAATTTTAACTGTAAAGATTTAAAACTAGAATGTTTTTTTTCTTTAAAAATTTTAAACTAACAACTTTCAACATGGAAGATTTAGAAGAGTTAATCGATTA
>JAHWFP010123171.1:0-11293 GCA_023313725.1 Lithobius niger | reverse complement strand
AAAAAAAAAATGAATTTAATGTCGCCCTATTAAATTTGGCTTCCAATGTCAAAAAAGGATAATTTTTTTTTAAATCGTACACCAAGGAAATAAACTCATTCAATCTAGTGAGACCTTACACCTGTGATTGCAAAATGTTCTTATAATTAATTGCAGTACATTCAGTAAGGTCCACAGGTTCCAAAAACTTTTTTGATAATAAAATAATTTCTGTCGGGCCATTTAAAAAAAAAAGTTGTTTCTCAGGCATCGCCGCACGGACCTTTTTTTTTTTCATTTTTCTTGATATTTACCGCAATGCTTGCAAGAAAATACGATAAGGAGACACCGGACAAAAAACACCATCACAAGCACCACACCAACAATAGGGATAAGAGTATATCATTGTTATTACTCTTATTATTACCACTACCTATTATGACAACAGCAATTATTGTTATTGGTGGGGCTAAAAAAAATGTAACAAAAAAAAACCGCTTGCCCGCATGGAAAATTTTTTTTTCGCCCGAGAAACAAACTTTCTTTTTTTAAATGGCCTCACATTAGCATTTTGCCTCATAACAGATAGGGCTAGAAGTTTGAGATGTGGACCATTGGAAAGCTGATAAAAAAAAAAACTTTAAAATGGTGTATTGCATCATTAAATTCACCAACAAGAAGTGAAAATATGTTCAGTTTGGTATTGTTCATCACCAGTCCACCAGACAGATAACCGTAGCCTCTAGCAAAGTTAGATTATTCGCCAACCAACCCAATTTAATCGCCAATGGCAAGTGGCCGGTGGATTTCTGCTCGTACAGTCACTGAAACTTGATCAGTAGATTAGATTGTACCTGGATGCCAGCTGTTTAGATCCCTCAACACATTCTCGGTTTCTTCTCGTCTCAAGATGGTATCAATATCATTAACGTGCCTACGCCAGAGTTTTAAATGAAAGAAACAAGTATTTAACGGAGGAGTCCAGGTGCTGCAGAATCATCTAAGTTAAAAGTACTAAACTAAATCATCTAAACCAAGCATGGGAAGGCACAAAAAATCTTCCGGGCTCTACCTCCAGCAGAGGTACCTATTTGAGATGTTTTAAATCCCCTGGCCATTCAAATCATGTCCAACAGAACATAATGCTGATGGATGGCTCCAGGGACCATCGAATCCAGCTAGCTGGTTCCAGTTTAAGGGTGGGCAAGTTTCACAAGCGACTGCAAGATAGAAAGCCGAGCTCAATGTGGAAGGGGTCGAGGCTCGGACCTAGCTTTGGCTTTGGCTTTTTTTCTAGTGTGGAAGGGGCATTAGGTTTTATGGTAATAAATACAAAACGGTTTGTATATTATGCTATTAAATGTCTTCTTGTTTTTCTTTATTTGCAGGAGATTTTGATGATGACGATGATGACGACGTTTCTCGTAAGTGTAGTTAATTATTCACCACAAAAAATTTTCTGTATTCTGTAAAGGGAGTCTATCCCAAAACAAAACTTGGTAAAGATATCCGGCAAGCCTTTCGGCCGTGTGAAGTCGTGATATCAAATGCCAAGCTCTTTCACCAAGCTAATCCCACCGAGTAATAGTTCGAAGGTTAAATGAAATATATGAAAATTGCTTGCTGTGCAATTTCAATTATTTCATTTAACGTTTGAAGTCTTAGTGTGTGGGATTAGCTTGACGAAAGAGTTTGGCGTTTGCTATTACAACAAGGGTTGTTTGATTTAAATCAGCCTGATTTAAATCACTGATTGAAGTCATGATTTAAATCATTTGAATTTTTTTTTTTATAAAATCCTTGATTTAAATCATTTTGCCTATTTTAGTACATTAACTCAATAATTTTTATTGAAAAATGCTTCACTATATCGCAAAATGACTGCAATGTTGCTGGAGTGCACAAGAGCAAACGCTAACATAGGTTAAATAATGTCTGCAGCAGGCTGTAAAAAAACACCTTCCTAGTTTTTTACTGATGAGTCGCCTAAGTGAAAATACAGTAATCAAGCCAGAAGATAATAGTTACTAGCCTATTGCAAGATAGATAAATTTCAGTTTTGTACGGTTATTATACCTAAAATACAGACATAAGGCTTGGTTGGCATAAGCAAAATCTCGTTTTATGCTTACCTTCTCCTGTTTTGTGTGAGTTTTTCTAATTATTGAGAATAAGAGCCTAAATAATGAAAACGTAACTATCACCAAACTTTGGTTAATCAAGGTTTTGAATTAAATTTTGTTTTTTAATGATTTTTACCCCTCCAATTCCATGTCCCAAATGTTGTATGCAAAATAACTTACATGGTATACCTACTATTCTGTGCGAAAACAAGATTTATTAGTGCAAAATCCAATTTAAATCAAAAATCTGATTTAAATCAAAGAAATCCGATTTAAATAAAAAAAATACTAACTTTAGACAGTAGGCCTAAACTTACCAAGCTCCACCATGCTCAGAACTCTAGTTCGTTCTATTTGAACACTAGCGAGTTCCCTTTGAATTTTGAAGTTCGTGGGGCGTTCACCTTTCAGGAAAAATCAAAGCACAAAAACAATTCAAAGGGAACTTACTAGTTTTTCATAGAACTTACTTTCATCTTGAAATGCCCACGAAATTTAAACCAAACAGAAGGAAGACTTGAGAAATACTAACAGCCTTCTCAATTCGAACACAGCCAATGAGTCACACCACCGAGCTATTGAGACAGTTATCATCCAGCAGTTTCAAAGTCATGGAGTTCCACTTATGAACATTCAAGACCTTGCCTACCCTACTTGCTTGCACAGCCCATGACTACAGATCTTTCAGCTAACCTCAATTCAAAGTGGGACCATTGGCTTCAAAGGCCTGTTAGGATGGAGCAGCATCCATTGCCAACTCAGAAGAGTGCAACTTTATGTGTACACATTCTATAAAACGTTTTTATAGCCGACAAAATATACATTACCTGTTTTTATAGCGTTTCCCTCCTTTTGAGCTTTTATTCCCCTAGAAACTTGAACGTTGGCTTCCCAGCCCGGCTTGTACTACTGCACATGCGCAGGGATGGGCTGGCTATATATACTCGGTGCAGCCGTCCGATGGCATCATTTCTCCTAGGGCGCTCACGACAACGTGATCGCCTTGAGCTACTCTTATCCATCGTCTTCTTCAGGTCCACTGGTCCTTCAGATCAGCAAGCCTCGTCCTCCCATCGGAGCGTCCTTCTCATCCTCAACATGGAATGACCTCGACTAGGATGCTCTACGCCTCCAAGGATCTCCCGGTTGAAGCTGCGCTCCTGGCCGCCCTTATCCCAACTTTAGGAACGGCCGGACGAAGGGGCAATCCATCCTCTCCAGGACAAGGATACATCCGCCTCCGAAGATACCACACCGTCGGTCAGGACGCTCTCCTATCCAGCGATCCTCAACGGTCCGACAGCCGATCAATCCGTCATCTGCTGTCTTCCCGGCATTACTGTCCTCCTTTCCGTCGGAAGCAACCAGGGGTGCTTTTCGTAGGAGCCGATCTATTACGGGACGCATTCCTTACATTTCACAAGCACCCTCCTCCAGTCAACCATCCTTTCCACCTGGTGGTCATACAGTTCACGGACATAATGCATTCCCGTCCGCTCCCATCTTTACCTTCACCTGCTACGATTGTTCCTCTCGGCTCCTCGGACAGGCTCTCACCTGGTTTCCATCCGTCACACCCCCATCCGCTTGCCTGTCCCATTCCCGACTTTTCGGTGACTTTTTTGCGATCCTGCCACTTCACCTAAACGGTGTTCTATTACCGATCCTTCTTACAATGCGTTGGGACACGATCCTGCTCCTCCTCCTTCGCCGTTCCTCGTTGACCTGTTTTGTGATGATTCACCATGCGCTCCTAACTTCAACGTCCATTATACTGTCTTAGGATGACAGTCTCTGGATTTTGTATCCCTCACTAGGTCTCCTCCTGTCCTTCGTTCTCACAAAATTTCAATCTCGGGAATTACTACTTGGCCATTACCGCCAACGGAACATCTAGGACGTGCATCCCTCGGCTCGTCCTGTGCCATCACCCACACTCCACCCGCAGTATCTCCTGCACGTCCGTCATTACACCTCCCTGCAGTCAGCATCCTCCGGACGAAACCAGTTCCAACATGCCATAAACGTTCAACTCACGGGCAAATGCATATAGTTTGCTCTGCTCCTGATTTTTTTGACTAATGGTTTACCACCTCTCCCTTTCCCTGGAATCCACGGCGGTTCACTGTTTGAATGATGAAAAAAAAATGGGGGGGGGGGGAGGAGGGAAAGGGAGGCAGTAGTATCACGTTCCCTACATCAGCTCCATCCTGCCTACACTCCGATCCTGCCTACAGTGCTGCATCCACTGATTATGCAGTAATGCCACGTTCCTCCACCAGACGCCACTACAATTGCCCGCCTCGGAGTTCAAACGCTACGTGTCTAACGGTTTTTCAGTGTCCTGTTCGTCGTTCACTATGACCAATTCCTCTTCGTCTGAAGATCGCCTACCTGATGCTGAAGCAACACCGAACATTGAAACACCGATCACGAAGGCAGCCAATGTGCCTTCACCTAAGGCCTGTAATTGTCTCGGTTTCTCCGAGAACTAAACCAAGTTCCATTTCGATCCTCATCCTTGCTGTCAGCGGCACAGACAGTGTGATGGACTTAAACGCAACTATTTCATCGAGCCGGTGGCAACTCATTCGAAGAAAGCAGCTTCAATCACGGCTAAGAGTGCAACATGCAGCCAAGAAGCGAGAGGAGCTACGGTCCCTTAAACACTCACAAATCAAGCTCCAAGTTCAACCGCTCCTTCACTACCGAAGAAGGCCGCCAAACGTCCTGCGACAGGTCCGCTGCCTGCCATTCATCGTCTAAAACGACCTGCCCTTCCAGATACCGAAGCAATTCCCACAATAGCAGGGACATCGTGGATCAAGACAGCAGTGAAAATCAAAGTCGGACGGCACCGAGTAGTTCCCACTAGTACGCCATCCTCGACTTCAAAATCGTCTCCGCTACCGTCCAAGGCACAACGATCTGTGGCATCCTTATCCTCTCCAACCCGTGTTCCCTCTACATCCCCTCTCACAACTTTTCAAACATTCTCTCCAGGGGATGCGCCGTCCCCTTCAAAACCAACTCCGTTCCCTACCATGCCAGTGCTTCGAACAGCTATCACTAGGGGATTGCATCTTTCGGCCAGGGAACAAGAACACCTAGACTTCAAATTAAAATTTCTTTTCGACTACTTAGTTGGGTTCGTCACGGAGCTCAATACTCTTCGCTCCGCTCAATCCGCCACAACATCTTTACAGGAAGCGGCTGCATCCGGTCAGAAAACGATCTTCTCCGCGCTGCAAATGAAGCTTACTCTAACGAACTTGAGCTTATGAACCAGCGTTACCGTTCCCTTCGCATAAATTATGCTCTGCTTCGCACACGTAATGCCTGGGTTTCACCGATGCCTACTTCCCCACCTTGGAGGGCCTACTACTGCGCTCATTCCCGCACTCACCGCCTTAGACTTGCTCCATCTTCAACTGCAACCCAGCCGCCGTCACGTCTTCATCTTGCGGATGCATCCTCTTCACCCACCTTAGCCAAACTTCACCAAGAGGCTCCTTCGCCATTGCCATCTCCACTTCGAGATCCCTCGTCCACAACCTGTGGTTATCACGCACTTTAAAAGTATGCGATTGCCACAAATCAATTCCAAAAAAATCACTTCGTATTCAGTGTGGCAATACGATAATGCTCCGAACTTCGTCCCTGTGTACCACGGTATCACCGAACTTCATCATCCTCCACGGACGTGATGGAATGCTCTCCATGCCGCGTCAAGGCTTCAGGTGTTGCTTTAGGATTTCGTGTCCTCTCTTAAAAAACTTTATCCAAGTGCTTCTTCAAATTCCCATCCACTTCAAACTTTTCGGTGAGGGTCCCGCTTCATCTGCCTCCCACTTTGGGACGGTGCAATCACGATCCTCGCCTATCTAATCAAGATCTCGTCCTCAAAAATTACCATGAATCAGTCTACAATTTTTTCTCCGCAGTACCTGGCTTTCACCTGCCATCATTCCTCCAACATCAGTATTATACGGTAATCTAACAACATAATTTTGCTACTGCCTTCAATAAGTGCTCTTTACCTTCTATGATTACGACCATCCACTTTATGGACACCGTCCACTCCTTGCATCCGCCGCAGTCCGCTTCATCATGAGTCCACTACCCACGAACATTATCTACAAGGATTCATCATTTACGCTTCTTATGCCTTTGGTTCCCATTCTGCGGACGACATTCACTTTTCGGCTCTTCCTGCACCAGCTGCAACACCATCCGCCTGTCCGTCTCACATGGGAGCACCATCTTCCCAGCAAGGTAGGCGTTTTCGGTATTTATTTCTGATTTCGTATCTTGTACCCCCACGGTGTTAAGACCTCTGCTGCGGTGCCTTCTTCTGCTGCTTTAACCATTACTGTATTGTGTTATATTACCGCACTGCCTGACCTCACTTAGGATGTTACCTTCCGAAACAGCGGATCACTCCTCAGCTTGCGAATTGTTTCGGTTACTAGTGAAATTGGTTCTGGACTCAGGGTTGTCTTCGCCAGGGACTAGTTCCCGGGGATGCCAGTTTGTACGAGATGGGACAGCGAACCTAGCCCTCCTCCGGGTAAAAACAGTTAATGTGTATTTTCGTCGGCTATAAAAAGACTAAAATTGCAGGGCCTACACCTGCTTAATTTGAGTTTTTATTAACCGAAAATATACATTACCTTAACTCCTACCCAAGCCTCCCCTCCATTGTCTATGTTCTGGGTGAGGAGAAATAATACCATAGGACGGCTGCGCCGAGTGTATACTATAGCCAGCCTATCCCTGTGCATGCGCAGTAGTACAAGCTAGGCTGGGAAGCCAACTTTCAAGTTTCTAAGAGAATAAAAGCTCAAAAGGAGGGAATCGCTATAAAAACAAGTTATGTAAATTTTCTTTTACGCAATAAAAACTAAAATTAAGCAGGTGCAGGCCTTGAAATTTTAGTCTTTTTGTTTCCCCGTTCCTCCCTTCATAGAATAATTTTTAGTAAAGTCTTGTAGTGTTTTGGTGAGACCTGAGAAGTGACAGTTCTTTCAAGAAATCACCGAAAATTTGCCCAGAGTGCTAAATTTCCACCTGAACTTTACACTGACATTTGGTGTTTGTTTCAATGTGAAAATAAGTTCAATGAAAAACCATATTAGACGCGCGCTTGATATTTTCAATTTCAGTTGCTAGTGGTTAAATAGAACGAACTAGAGTATTGTGTGTGGTGGTACACTGTTACTTTCTCTGTGTCAAGGTGTTTCAAACAAGCCACTGTAAGCGGCAGTGGCATGATTGAAACACCTTGACATAGATAAAGTAACAGTATACCACCACACATAGAACATTAGGTTTGACAAATACCTGTCAAACCTAAAAAAAAATTAAACCATTCAGCCAACGTTTCATTAAATTGCAAACCCATTAATCATTAGCAAGTATTCAGAACAACTGACAAGTTTTAGGGACAATGGTTTTTGTTACTTTCTATTGTTGAGAACTTACTTGCGTGTTATATCAAGGTGGGTTTTACTACTGTAGTGTCTTCCCAACACACTACAACTGTTGGTGTCATTTATTGCCATGGTAACCTATTCCATTCTGTCCAATTACATTCAGAATCCAGCAGAAGCTTCAGTCTGGCTCGTGAACAA
The DNA here is from genome assembly GCA_023313725.1 of Lithobius niger. NCBI lineage: Eukaryota > Metazoa > Arthropoda > Chilopoda > Lithobiomorpha > Lithobiidae > Lithobius > Lithobius niger. The sequence continues at coordinate 3,558 of JAHWFP010123171.1, read as the reverse complement.
CAAGAAAACCTGGCAGAAGAATAAATTTATCTCTTAAAGTCTAATGGTATCAATTCACTCAGGCCTACATGGCTGGCTGTTGGTGTGCTGCACTTAACCGCCGCTCATGTATTGTTGAAAGAGAACATTCGACTTAGGCCTTGCTAGGTGGCTAGCACGTTGCAGCACCAACCAATTTTTTTTATCGGGGATTAAACTCGATTGATGCAACTTTTCATGCACAACCGTCATTGCTACCTGCAGCCACCTAAGTTGTAATTGTTTGCCTCTTTGCAGGTAAGACACTCCTCATATGGATAATCATCGTTGTCGTCGTAATAATTATAAAGGTTGCAGTGGTCACATGGTTTATTTTACGGTAAGCATTGAAGTGCTTGGCATGGGTTTAAGGCCTGAAATTTTGTATACTTTTGATTAAAAAATTGAAAGTGCGGGGCTTCACCATCGCAAACTATGGAGATCGCCTATTAGACGTCAGTGTCAGTGTTAGCCACGTACTAGGAGAGGGAATTGTTGCCCGGTTTCGCAGGTACGTTGTTACAATGACTCCAAGCGAAGGGTTTGCTCTCCTTATCAGGTAAGGCTGGCAATGCCATGTTTCCTAATCTATCCCATTTATAACACTGTGGAGGTTCTGCGATGAAGAAATGGAGATTCTAACAGAGAACTTGTTATCGCAGGAAAATCGAAGTCTCAGAGTTGAATCCGATGAAACTGTGTTAGATCTAGTTCCCGCCTACCTCTCTGGGTGCTGGGTAGCTCCAGCCGCAAAAGACAGTGGTGAGGGAGCGCGTGGTAAACAGGGGAGTGGGCACTGGAAGTGATGTGAAGTTTGTATGTATTAATATGTAATTATACGCAAAGTGGTGAGTTCACGAGTGCTGCGAGCGAAGGAGGTATCCCATTTGTAACACAGTTTCGGAGTGCTTCGATTATCTTTACTGAAAGAATATCCATATTTACGATCAGGAACTGATTTTGTAAAATTACTCTTCCACTGTCAATATGGTCAACGTCACCCAACTGAGTGATGAGGAGACCAAACCTGATATGTATACTCCAAGATAGCCTTATCGCCTTATTTACACATTGTATGCCCATAGCAATGTGGGGAACTCTCCAGATCTAAAGAATCGCTAAATAATATCTGCTCTTAGTCGAGCAGTATAAGGTATTTACAGAGCCAAACTCCAAAACCTCTGATATTACTATCACAGTAGTATATTAATTATTATTAACTCCATGAAGGCTGTAGTTGTATTTGGGGTTCCTTTTTCTAGTGTTCAAAGTGTTACACTTCTGTGCAGCATTGGGAAGTGGCCAAATTTTAAACCAGTTTCCGTTTTCATTTAAATAATTTTCCATGTGCCGCATGGCCAACAAATTTTACATCATCTGCAAATTTGAATAAAGTTACAGTATGTCATTATTACACTTTAAGTCATTTATATATACTACAAAGCGTAATGGGCCAAGTATTGGTGTCTGAGGCACTCCGCTGCATGTAAGTAATTCACCAGGCAAAACTCCTGCTACGGCGACGCATTGGCTCTTGCTGGTCAAAAAAGCTTTAGCCAATCCAATAATTGACCATCAAATTAAGTGACTGAAACTTTAAAAGGAGCTTTCGATGTACAAATCAGTCGAATGAATCGAATGCTTTTCAAAAAGCATTCAAAAACTTTTCTGTTACAGTAGCTAACTTTAGTCATATTTTCTTTCAGGCGTAATCGTCGCCGTCGAGCTATGGCCTCTGCCCCGAACCCATATCCAGCTCGTCTTCCAGGACAAAGCCCCTACCCGGTAGCACCACCAGGGTCACAAGTTCAATATGGTGTTCCACAAGCTGCCTATGGATACCCAGGCTATCCTCAAGGATACCCTCAGGGGTATGGTCAAGGTCCCCCACCACCACAGGGAGCATATTCTGGTCAGCCGATTGGATCTGCACCTGTCTTACCACCATATCAAGATACGGCACCCCCACCATATGAGGTAATAAATTTAGATATTTATGCTACATGCTACAATGGTAAAAGAGTAATTTAACTACCATAAATTACCGATTAAATTCATGATGTCTAAGGTAATCTTAGAGGAGATAAAAATTCAAAATAGCTAGACTTGCCGAAACAACCTTTCCAATATGGCCACCTGAGGTTTTGTTGACTAAAGTCAACAGGTAACTGCTGCATAAAATGTATACAAAACAAAAATGAAATTGCTGTGGAGCATTTAGTTAGGTGTGGGAGTAAACATTTATGGTGTCATTTCATTGAAAAATTGCAAGGGCAGTTTGCAGGGGTGTTTTAAAGTTGTGGCCATGTCACCCCAGTAAAAAGGCGTGGTATGGGGTGATATGGCCACAAGCTAAATCGACTTTTATTAGAGGTTCCACGACTTAATGTGTCAACCTTTTCTCACCACTACACATCAAAACTCATCATTTCTTACATAATCCCATCTTTTAAGGCTTTCTTGGGTCAGTCTGTGTTAGGAAGGGGTAGTCGATGTTAGCTGAGGTTAGGCGATGCTAGTTTTTGAAGTTAGGTTAGTTGGTATAGGGTAGATTAGGCTAGGGTAGGTTAGGATAGCTTAGTTGAGGTTAGGAGAAACAAGACATGTTGGATTAGGCTACACGATAGGCCTAAAGATTAGGCTACCTTAAAACATTGCGTTTGATGCAAAACCGGATAGGCATTATGCCATAAAAGTATTTTTTAGACCATATTCAAATGGCTTATAGTTATTAATATTGTGTAGTGTATTCCTAAAATTCAAATTAGGCTTAATTGTATTTCTAACTGGCTAATAAAGCAATGTCAGGAATGCATCTTCACGTTTTGTGGTATTTTGTACATATTCGGCCATTTCAGCCTAACACAGGATGTGCGATCACCCATCCACAAAATACGTCATTAAAATAATTTCACTGGAGCTCTCATCTTCCCCTCCCACTTCATCAGAAGTGTCCATGTGCCCTTCAGTTTCCATTTTACTCAGGTGGCCATATCACCCCGGCACTGAGGTGATATGGCCATTACAAATTACCCTATAAAAGCATCCTCAGAGGCCAAGATTTAAAAAGAATGAATTTTTTCATCGTTTTCAAGAGTTAGAGGGACCTTCAAATGCATAATTTGATCTGAAACTTTTTTTGATTCACTCAACACAGACGGAGGTACACTAAGTAAACCTCAAAAAGTGGCCATATCACCCTGGTTTACCCTACCTTTTCAGTATTGTAAAGTTCTGTTCACATGCTAAAAAAAAACCTGACATGGACCCAATTTACCAACTATTGTATCGACAAAAATATCATTGAATTCACTAGACGACTGAAGAGGGAAATCTGAACCACAATCCCGTACTTTGTCATCCAACACACACTTGGTAATGGAGAGGTTGGAAGACGTGGAAAAAAAAAAGAATATAACTCCCTACCCCACCAGAAAAAGAAAAAAAAACAGTCAGCGCACCAAAAATCGACAGCAAGCTCCACTGGTGTTTGGGTTGATTTTACCACGTGCTGTCACTGGTTGCTCCGCCACAAAAAAA
>JAHWFP010123170.1:0-17717 GCA_023313725.1 Lithobius niger | reverse complement strand
CGTGGCATGCAGTACTGTACGGTGATTGCTTGTAGTTTTTGTTGTGTTATAATTCATTTCCCTTTGTCGTTTTTTATAATCTGTAACTTTTGGTACTGAAGTAAAGGTGCTGAGGTTAAAAAAAAAATGTGTGCTGAATTTTTGAAATAAAATAATAATAAATTTTATGTGAATCTTGGCCTATTTAGACATAATACACCTTTTAACCTGCTTGAAGCAAGCTTTTCACTGGTGCAAATTTCAAGGCAATACAAAATTGACAAAAACAATAAACCATAATAACTGTTTTTTTACTAAATGAAAAAACAACACACTTGGAAAAAAAATATTACCATTAGTTTAGGCCAACAACATACTTTTCAAGCTTTCAGTCTACACGAAAATTTTAAAATACTCAGTTAAATAAAATAAAAACCTGGATACTGGGGCAAAAATTTACTTTATTACCTTGTCTGAAAACAGAGTAATTTTTTTAAACCGGCCAACAGTCGCCCTGGAAGCGGCGGGCTCCTCTCTCCAAAATCTTTTGCTTGCCTTCACTCGTAATCACACCCCCGTGGCCAGCCCCATCGACCTCTGCGGGGTGCCAATGTACACCTCATCAGAAAACTACTGCGCCGTAACTGTGGTGTTGCCTGTTTCACCGCTGATACCTCTTGTTCCGCTTGGCGCATTAAATCCTGGAGGGTGCACCAAACAATTCACCAAGGGAGAGCTTCCTAGCCCCCAATTCCGACCTCAATTCCTTCGCATAAGTATTCATCAGTCGGCCCCCGCCTCGTTTCATTCATCGTCAGTGCCTGCAGCTGCAGGACTGTAGCGTCAACCAAAATCTGAGATATTGTGTGTTTCCATGTATTTTTTAAGTCGGTTGGATCCATCGCAGAAAACTGTAGCACTCTTAATAATGTCATATCCAAAAAAAATTTTCATAGCACCTTAGCCAAAGTCCCATAATCAATTCAAACGTTCGGTCATTCCCCGCGGAATGACTGAAGTTCTGGACGGCACAAACTGCTGTTGTAAAGCAGCATCTAACACGTATCTGTTGGAAATCATCGCCCTTTCCCCAACCGAGAGCCACGTATCCTTGTGTTCCGATCAACACTGCAACACTTTTCCTTCCAACACCCACACCGCACCACAGCACCTGTCAATTTCGCGCTCCCAAGATTCGCTTCGTTGTTTACGAATTCATTTACATCGTTACCAGGCACCTCCCTGGTCCTCTGTCGCAATCGAGCACATCACCAAAACCATCCATCACCTCGGGCGTATTCTTGCTCTCCTCACTCTCCAACATGGCATTCATTCTAGATCGCTGGTCTCGTGACTAACTCATTTTCAAACCTCGACCAACGTGTCTTCGTCACACCCCAGATTGTCAATTTCCAACATAGCGCCATCAAATTTTCAGGCATAATTCTTGCCCCGGTTCGATTGCAACACAATTCACAATTGCACAATTCTGCATTTCGCTAACTATAATCCTAGGCAACGCCAAAATAAATTTGGCCAAATTACCCCACGGGATCATGGGCCCCCGTAGGAACTTCCGTGGCAATAGGCCTAACGCCTCCGCTATCTTGGTTTTTCTTACTAAGGAAAAGTCCATGTTTGCCAATAGCACACCACCTTTGATGCTACCATCCTTAGTTCCTTGATAATCCACCTGTGTGGCCGATGATTTTGTTTTATTTTTCTTTGGCATCTCGAACCTCCTTGATAATGTTGCTAAATCGCGCAAAAATCCGTATAGTTGGACTCAAACCCAAACATGGCCACTTGCGCGACGGCGAACAGACGCGTGGAGACGAGGCATGGAAACCAGAAGTGACGCAGTTCAACGTAATTTTTTGAATAAATTAGGTTAGAATTTAAGCAAATGGGGTTTAAAGGGTGCCAAAAGCAAGAGGGACATCCCAAAACGGGTCAACACAACAGCGAGGAGGATTTCTACGATGGCAAAATTACTTTTTTCCCCTACTTGATTGGACCCTATGCTCACCATCTGCATCGTTTCCTTTCTCTGTCTCCAGCAAAATTGTTCCTCTCATTGTCGAAGGGTAGATAATACAGTTTGGATTCATGTACTATAAAAAACAAGCGGCTACAGCGACTACCTAGTCGCATCCGGTCTTCTGCAGAGTTCTGCCACTACGAATGAGGCACACTTCTCTATCAGGCATTGCATCAGCTATCTCTATTATATAATCTTAAAGCAGTAACCATCAGAATTGCCCGTTAAAAATGTGTTAGCTTTTAAGCTTATATTTTAGGCGTAATTGTCAGCCTTTAGGCCTAATTTACAACTTTAATTTCAATTTCGTAAGTAGCAACTAACGGAACTTTAGATTGTATACAGTAAGCCTATCCATTTTTGCACCACGGTATGCCTCTGGGCACACAGTTACAGTGTCACAACGTAATGCGCAATGCAGGCTTTATAGATCAGTGGTAGTAGGAAAGGGACAGGAGAAACGCTGTTTTGAGAAAGCCAGCAGCTACTCGTAGCTACTTGATGTTGCCATGGTAATGTGATTTTAGACCTAATTTTTTTAACAGTAGTTTTAGTTCCGTAACTAGCAGATAGGCCTAATGGAGAATTTGGTTCGACCGTAAGCCTATTCATTCATGCAACAATGCGGCAAGACTCTTTTAAACAAAGCTAAAATGTGTTACGATTTCAATTCGACGATGAAATGTTATTATCTAATTTAGTTACGTCGAAGAAGTCTATTAGCTATAAGGAGGTAACGATGTTTTAATTTGCCATGTTATTTATTTAACTAACTTTTGAAACTGAATCTAACGTTGTAAACAGTGGTCGTCTCTATCTGGTACCGTTGCGAAGTTGAAAAAAGCGACGAACGGATGGACAAAGTCATTGCAATAGACGGACGGACAAAGTCGTTGCAATAGTCTTCTCAGCCGGTACGGCTGTACAGAAGACTAAAATCAAACCAAACTCTTGCAATAAAAGGCACCCTGTCTCTTAGTGAGCCACCTTATTGGAACAACAATGTATTTTGACAATTAAGTACTGAAACGATAAGCGTACACCATTTCATGTGATAATGTACTGTAATTGGACGACAATATAAATGGTTACAACAATAATTTTGCAGTTCCGTGCCAATTCAGGGCCACGTGCTTCTAGCTTCCAACCCCCATTTTTGAAAAAGGCACTTTCCCCGTAAGACTCTTTACGTGTGCCAAAATTTAGATCCATAAAACTTCCCTAACGAGCTGTCGACATGTCCCTATACCACACAAGAATTGACATTGGAGCAGTGTCCTTAGCTATTAGTATCTAGCTAACCAGTAACACAAATCAACATTATTGAGGACACTTTTTCTTCATAAAGGACACTTTCCCACACTTGTAGTGTTGAAGTTTTCTTTGTTACTGGACCCAACATGGGGAATTTTCAACAGGAGGCTGAAATCAGCTATAAGCTTGTTACAGTTAAAAAAAAACACAGTCTGCTAGTGAGCCGATTTTTTACATCTGACAATTAAATCTCATCTACTTGGCGGTGGCACACTACCGTATGCCTAGATGTATTGAATCAACTAGGGATCGAACGGATACCGTTTTGCCGGATCGGTTCCGGATCTAGGTTCAGGATCCTGGCCGGTACCGGATACCGGGTAATTCACACACAAAAACGAAATATTTTGTTTATTTTTTTCCACTTATAAGCTACAGCTATGGTGTCAATTTTCGCTTTGTTTCACATTATTTTCTTACATTAAACACTTAGAAATCGTACACTATTATGAGTAACAGTATAGTATAATTACATGTAGGCTACAGAACTGTTTTTGCAATGTTGCTAAATTCTGCAAATTTTTTTTTGAAACGTTCAAACAAAGCACTCAATAGGTTAATCAATCAGAAAACATTTTTCTAGTTGAAGGATTTTTCATTGATTAGACTTTTTAATTAAATTAGATTAGATTAGATTTGATTAGATTTCTCATTAATTTGCAAAATGTTACTATATTTGTGAAACCAGTATGTAGTCTATGCATTTATTTCAGATTACAATTATTGAAATTTGGTTGCATTAAAAAAAAAAAAAAATCACAACAGGTCTTTTAATTACAGTTTTTTTTACGTTGGTTTTGTTCTTTTTTTTTTTTTTTTGCTTTCGTTCCCTTTTAAATTACTTTCGTTCCGTTTTGTATTGCGCACAGTATAACAAAGACCGAAAGCAAAATAAAAGAACGAAACAAAAAAAAAAGGAACGAAACCAACATAAAAAAAGCTGTATTTATTGTATTTCATTTTATGAACAAAACTGTCTCGACTCTTGCAACATGGAAGTCATCTTTGGTTTATCATGCTATTATTTCTTTTTAGTTTTTGATGCCATCATTAAACCGTCTTACTTTTCGAATTTAACCGCTTGGGGTCCAAACCATGATTTATCGTCACTTCAAAACCGTATCTAAAACACCCGATGCACCCTCGATTCAAAGTCCTGTTTGCAAAGAAAATCCACCATTGCATACAACGGAGGTGTAATTCCGACTGAATTAGGTACTTTGGCAGGTGTATTTTGGATTAATTTAATATCTTTTAATTACCTCAATTGATGTTTTTGTTGGCCGTGTTATCAAAATTGACGTGAAATTGCTTTTTTTTTGCTAAAACTAGCCCTTGGTTCAAGCTGTCGTAACACAATGCAACAAACAGCCCCCGTCATGGTCGCGTTGGAAAGCTGGAATTCCCCGATTGGCACATGATCACTCATCGTGGCGGGGGCCAGTCACAAGTGACATCACGCGAAGCGAGTCAAGGTCACAGCCATTGGAATTAGTAGGTGCGCGTCTCTTGGCGGACAGCCGGCTAGGAGTGGGAGCACGATGGCGGCCGTAAACGGATTGCTTTCAACGATAGTGAATATAAATTAAGAAATAAATAAAACAACTTTAAACTCCTTCTATGGTATTAAAAACTTAAAAAAAGGATTTCGGAAGCCGTAAGCAATGCTGTAATGGAAGAATAACCAGAGGACGTTATCAGTTCAAAGTCTCCCATGTACTGCAACGGGAGGTGAATATTTCCGTAAGAGCATTTACGTAGTCGAACTTCAACTTTTTTTTTAGTTATGAAAACCTAATACAATTGGCCCACGTATATTTTTGTGCAATAATTTACCTTGTAATTATTACATCTGCAATTTTATGTAGCCATAGATCGCTTAATTATTTTACTACTATTTATTTTACTGAGGCATGCAACATGTTTACGGCAACAATGTTTTGGTTGTGTTGCAACTGGTATTCGGTTCATTATAATTGCCGAATCCGGATATCGCCGGATACCGCATTATCTGGAGCCGGATCCGGATATATCCGGACTCGGTCGATCCCTAGAATCAACACTTCTTTTCTGGGGGTGCGCCATGCGTTACAATTAAAGCTGCCTTCCTTTCAGTTCAAACTTCTTCACTTTTCTAAAATAACAACGCCGATTATCAAGAAAGAACATGCAACTGGCAACTTGCACACACAGCACGACCCCAAAGTCCACTACCTGACATTTTCTTAAAGCTCACGAAAGGGTGAAATTGTTAAAGCTATTTCATGAGCAATACATACTACATTCTTCACAGAAAACGTATCTATTATTACTACAACAAAGAAAAGAACTAATCTAACCAAACTTGTTTTGTGTTTTTTTTTTCATTACATGTACCTTTGAGGAACTCTTTGGAAAACTTTTACTTGATGGAAAGAAAATGGACGTTTCGTGAAGCACTACACTCCGACAGACGGAAAAGAGACTTTGGTACAGCTCGATAAATTCATTCTCATCGATTTCCATGAAGGCTGAAAAAAAAAACACATTTTTTTTACTATAATTTTGAAGAACGAACGTGGAGTTTTAATTTGAAAGTTCGAAGTCGTAGATTACAAAATTCGCAAAATTTTCAAAGTTCAGACACTTAACAACAGCGTCTGCTTAATTTTGAACAGACCATAAATGGTGTTACACTGTTCATCTGTCTTCATCATGCTCTTTACACTTGGTTTTGGTCACCCGGATTTTCTACTTCTTATAGTGGGACATTTGATACGGCGTTGGCGTTGGGTTGTTGTGCCGACTTCCACCCGAGTTCTAGTTGTTTAGTAAGTTAATGTTACACGATGTACTGCATTGTGGGATTCAATGGCGCCTGCAGGTTCATGAACTGTTCATTCGATTTATCAAAATGCATTAAGGCATACGACTCCTGGACCCTGTTCACAAAGCAACAACATGCTAGCGTTGTGGTTTGTGCCCATGTGGTGCGATGCAATTAAGAAGCACGTCTCAAACACTGTCAACAGTGTCTCCAAAAACAGCATTGCATTGCACGGGATACAGATCACAATATTTCATGGAGTGAAACTATCACATTGAGGTTTCCAATTCCGCGAGTATTTTTAAGGGCCTTAGAGTCGCTTGCTATAAAGCATTTAAAAAAATCGCACGTCCAGCTCATAACCTGCAGCCACCATCGAATCCCAAAACCCAGTACATCAACAAACACCAGTTCAATGAACAGCTAACTGCTGAAACGCAGGTGGAAGCCGGCACAACTACTTAACAAATATGGATCTAGGCTACACCAAACGCCGTACTCAAATCTACCACTACAAGATGTAGAAAATCTGGATGATCAAAGACAAGTGCAAAGAGCCTGAAGAAAACGGAAGAACAGTGAGTGAGTCGAAAATTAGCAGATGCTGTTGTAAATGTCTAGACCTTGAAAATTTAGCGTACTTTGTAACCTACAATTTCGAAAGTTTACAAGGTTTACAAGAGCATGGTTGTAAATAAAATGCTTACATTACCATAAATTGCTTATTAACCGCCTGGCCAAGCTACAACCTACCCCCTAAAATTCTTTGAAGTAAAAATCTTGAAATAGTCCATCTATTTTCTGCATCAAAATTACTGTATATGCTTCACACAGATAATGAGATCAACTCATTATCTTATTAGTCTTGACTAACTTAAAAGCTTCATACTTTTAAGGAATTCAACTTTAATCCAACTCGAACCACAGAAGTTAGTTTGTTATCACGGAAAAGTCAGTTATTAGGCCTGTGCGATGATTGCTATGCACGATCTGGATTCATTCGAGGAAAAATGTAATGCCTTCATTCTCCTATATTCACAAATAAATTTTACTAGATTGTCCCCTTGCAAAATTCAACACAATTCAGAATTCACAGTTTCTAATCACACAAACCTTCGAAACTGCCCACACGATTCATAATGGGAAGGTCTTTGCCACTGTTTTACGGACAGTTGCGTAAGGACGCATGGATCACTCACTCCAGGGCAGATGATGAGCAGTCACTCTATAAAGGCGATGAGCGATCACTGCGTGTGATCACAATATGGCTGTTTAATGGTGCAATCGCATCGCAGTTAGTAGTCATAAAGGTTAGTGGAGCTAGAAATTAGTTTGAAGTGTGAATTATGTTAGATTTCCAAGGAGTGATGACCTAATAAACTGAATTCGTGACTATAAATTGAAAATTCAACAAAGTTCGCTCACTTTAACAAGTCAGAGGCACACCTTATCTCGCTGATTTTCGGCGACTAACTGACGCTTCTTCAGGTTTTTTCGTTTTCATGACTTCTTTCTACATTATTCGTTCCTTGGGCAACTTTTGGTTTTAAATTTGAGCGGCACCGTAGCCTCCCGCATTTACGTGGATTGAGGCCTAATGGCGCGTCGAGTATTTACAGGGCTGCACAACTGATCCAAGTTCCATTGTTAGAACGCATATTCAAGCATTTGCACCTAATCAACAGAGAACTCGGCAGACACCTAGACCAACAATGGAACTCGGAAGAGAGATCTGTGGTGCAACCCAGTAAATACGGGAGGCTTTGGTGCCGCTCAAATTCAAAACCAAAAATTGTCCAATGAAAGAAAAATGTAGAAAGAAGTCATGAAACAAAGAAGCCTGAAGAAGCCGGCAGTTAGTCGTCGAAAATTAGCGAGATAAGGTGTGCCTGTGACTTGTGTCAGTCAGCAAACTTTGTTGAATAATCGATTCGTATTCTGTTGTTTCACAGTACGTTTCGCAACGATGTTTTATTGAATTAAATTTGTGAGTATACGAGAATGAAGGCATTGCGTTTACGCTAACAGTTTTATTCAGGGTTCGCATGAAAAACCCAGTGGGTTTTTTCGGGTCCAACCCACCTGAAAAAAACCACCAAAAAACCCAAACGTGGGTTTTTTCAACAACAAAAATTAAGTAAAACGAGTGAATGCATGAACCAACAAACATGTTAAAATGTCCTTTAAACTGTCATTAAAATGTTGATTGTTTGCTGTTTTAATACAGAAATCACCAGTAATTTGGTTCAGCTCGTCAGTAATGGTACGCTTTAACTAATTTCTGGGCTTTATCTGTACCCAATCTGTTTCTCAACTTAGACCAAACAAGTCCAAATGTTGAAAAAACCCCGCTTGGTTACTGCACAACTAGGTGGAGCACAAAGAAGAGCCCAAAAAATATGAAGACGCCTTATGTTAGTTTCTTTGATTTTTAGTTCTTGCTCACGAGTTGCCACCATTTTGCTGGGCTGAAGCTTTGTTTGGCACTCTCATTAAACAGTGACTTGGGATAGAAAGCTTCGTCTTCTAGCTAGAATGTTAGCACTCCAGCCCAAAACTCGGGATGATGTGCCACTCCCTACTCCTCTGCTGTATCTTCATGCTCCGATGTTAGGTTTTTCTCCTTTGTTTATGGGGCCCATAATGATGAAACTCGATAAAACCCGAAAAAGCCCCAAAAAACCCGATAAAATCCAGCCGGGCAGGGCGTTTTTGAAAGAAACGAGAATTTTAACTTGATTAAAATTAGTTTTTACTATCCTAAAATACTTACCTCTAGTATGTGCTAAAATCGTTTTCGATTTGCTTTTCTACCCAATTTTTTAAACCCCTTAAAAGTTTAAAACACCTGCAACACTTGCAATGCAATGAGGTTAGCCTATCTGCCACTTGGTGCGCAACAATCGTTGCCTCCAACAAGCCAGCGCCAGCCCAACAATGACACTTCGTTTTCCGGAAACCACAACTCAACTTTTCCAGGGTTCGGCGAAGCGGGGAGGCTGGGCGGGTCCTACTAGAGGTAAGTATTTTAGGATAGTAAAAACTAATTTTAATCAAGTTAAAATTGTCGTTTCTTACTATCTGTAAAATACTAACCTCTAGTATGTGCTGAATTTGTCCAATAGGCCGGTGGGACAGCACGAACCCTGCTAACTCTCGTTGCATTGCACTCCACACCAACAATACAGTACACATCACACATTAAACACTGCCAGCAACAAACCTTTACCCATCTCAGCATTTGTCTCGGGCGAGGTCCTCAGCCATGGACTGCGATCCACCACTGGTATTGCCACCGGGCAACAGTGATGACAACTGTCCATCTTTCCACTGTGTACTGTCCACTGTGTACAACGTGCATATCCCCACAACTTCTTCACCGGGAAAAGGTTCATGTGGGCCAACCCCTCAACACTCCTCGTGTCAGGTTGGAAACTCTCCAGTATGCACTTTAACAGGAAGCCTTCCACCATTGCAACACCAAACACTGCCTCGTGACGTGTCGCCTGAACTTCATTGCCTTTGCCCACCTTCTTTCTCCCATTTAGAGAAAGATCCAGTGGGCATGATGACACTACAACACTCCTTGTGTTGTGTCATCTCATTTCCACTGTGTACACAAACTTCACTCACTCCCCAACAACGCTTCTAGCCGCCACTTGGGGATGCTCCAGACCACTCCCACTCGCCGTATCTGTATCACAAAGATAATGGGCGATGAAAGTGTTCTTGTTGGTCCAAGAGCTGGCAGCTACCACATCATTAATCGGGGTGCCAGATGAGAAGGCCCAAGACGCAGCCAAAACCCTCAACGCATGGGCCCCTCACATTCGCAGGGATGTCCAGATGGTCCAGTCCGTGCTCATACACTCGCGTGATGACCTTACAAATCCATTTCCCTATCTTCGCTGGTGACGGGAAGGGAAGGACACCTCCAGAAGCTCGATCCCATTGCAAAAACTGTGGAGTGAGTGTAGATCCTGCTCATCCCGAACGTCCAGACTGCTCCGTCAAATTGGTCCTAAGAAAAGGTGGAGAGCCCGGACCGAGCCTTGGGTCCACTCCATACCCCCTAGATCAACCACTGTCTTCAATGCCTTAATCACCAAAGGCATGGGGGCCACATCTGGTGTTTGATTCTTCACAAGGAAGTCAAGGGAGGAAGGAAGGAAGGATGAATGTTCTTGCCATCTCTCACCAGAGCAGCTAGCTCGCTCAGCCGAGCCACCAAGAAAAAGGGTCCTAAGGCGCCAACTCCAGACCGGCTAACACCAAGGGCAAGCTCCATTTGGGGAACAACTGTTAGGCCTCGGTGTTGCATTCACAAACGCCCGGACCTGGCGTGAACCATGTTCACTGGCCATCTCTCACCAGAGCAGCAAGCTCGCTCTGCCGAGCTGCCGAAGCCAGAGCCACCGAGAATAGGGTCTACTGCGATAACAGGAGCAACGAAGCCGAACAAAGAGGTTCGTAAGGTGCCAATTCCAAACTAGCCAACACCAACAGTAAGTTCCATCTGGGAAACAATTGCTTAATCCTTGGTCGTGCATTTACAAAGGCCCGAACCAGCCGTGATACATGTTCACTGGTCACCAGCTTCTTCCTTCCCAATGCCGACAAGACGGAGTTGATGGCCGAACGATACCCCTTAATGGCCGTCGGGGACAAGCCTTTGACAAATCGTTCTTCCAGGAAAGATGACAAAGCGGCTTCGGTCGGGCCCGTCGGATCAATTTCCACCTTCCGGCACCAGAAAAACCCAATTTTCCACCGGGTGTCGTAGTTTTTCCTCGTTGAAGAACGCAGGCAACCCAACATCCGCTCCGAAAGGTTTTTTCAAGTGGGACGACAAAGCGGCTTCTGTAGGGTCCGTTGGATCACATCCCTTCTTCTAGCACCAGAAACGCCAAACCTTCCACCTGGCCTCACTGTTCTTCCTTGTCGAAGAATGGCGGCAACCCTACATCCCCTCCGAGGCCTCAGTGGTAAAACCCTCACCTTCCAATTCCTTACCACAGTCTCCACCCGTGAACTCGGGACAAGGGTGGGTCGCGCACCTCAGTGCTGGGTCAGGATGGAGTAGAGGAAGTGGGTCCTCCTTCGACAGTTCCACTAAGTAAGGAAACGATGACGCAGCTGGTCAGAGTGGTGCCACCAAAATGTATTCTCCCAGGGACTTGCGAAGATTGTTCCAAGACGCCTGCAGAAGCGAGAACGGGGGGAAACAGGTAGCTGACAGGCCTGCTCAGTCGATGGAGAGAGCGTACGTGGCCCACATCGTCGAGTCCAGAAATGGCGAGACAAAGTGTGGGAGTTGGCAGTTGTAGCATGCCGCAAACAGGCCCACCCAGGCTTCCCCCACGTCAATAACGAGCCCTGGCACAGGCTGGGATCGAAACTTCATTCCGTTGTGTGAGTTCTCTGACGTGACAACTCGTCTGCTAGATTACGGAGCTTCCCTGCTACATGATGCAGACACAGGTTGAGATGCAGGGCTTCGTGCAGTCGAAACAGCAGGGAGGTCTCTTCCATCATCAACCAAGAACAAGTCCCTCCTCCTATCATGACGTGAGCCACCGCCGTTGTGTTGTGCATCATAGCCATCCCCGCCTATCACGTTCTTCCCACGCAAACTCTTTCCTTGACCTGCACCGCCAGACGTTTTGCTCGCTTCTCCAGAACATTGATATGTAACTGGCATTCCTCATCTGACCCCACTCCCGCCGTCATGAGACACTCGAAGTACGCCTCCCAGCCTGTGGAGGATGCGTCCGTGAAGAGAAGTCCAAACGGCGTTGGGTCCTGAATGGGCACTCCCCGGCAGGTGTTGAAGGGATCACCCTACCACAGAACTGTAAACTGTCCAGAGAAAACACATCCCACCAGGACGACGAGGTTATCATTCATGGTTCCTGAACAAATGCTTCGGCCTGACCTTCCATTCCCCGAAAGGAACCTGCGCTGAGAATCGACGACACCTGTTACTGACACCAGGTCCACTGACGTAATCTCGGTGGCTAGCTGCAACCTTTCCATCCGATCCAGTAACCTCTCTACCTGTTCCTGCGATGGCCAACCCGTGAACTCGACCGTATCGAACTGAGCGCCGCGGAACACAAACTGCCTGCACGGCACCAGCCCGGGCATTTCCAACTGGACGCCTAGACCCAGAACCTTGAAGACACGTGGCCAATTGCCACCTGAGTACTTCCTCCGAGTGATGGCGGAGCAACCAAACGCTGATATAGGCATGGGCTACAATTTCCAAACAATGTAGAAACCCCCAATCCAGGCAAAGCACTTCCGTGAAGACACGAGATCCGGTTGCAATCCCAAAAGGTAGGACACGAAACTGGTACGATTGACCTCCTACAAAAAGGCGAAACAGATGCCGAATCCCCTGGTGCAATGGACCATGCATGCATGCATCCTCGAAATAGATGGCAATTGTAACAACGGTTGGCTGCATCGCTTCTCTGACCGACCGAATCGTCTCCACCTTGAAAACGCTGCTTCTCTAGATGTTGGTTCAGCTTTCAGAAGCTGGAGTAAGCGGTCGTTCAGACACAAAAAACGGCGAATGTTCTCTGCCTACAGCGGACAGAGTGAGCACGCCGTCGGTGATGACCTCCCAGTTGTCCACATGGGGACGTAACCTCCCCCCCCCCAACCCGCTAGAGAAATGGAGGAAGGTGAGAGGGGGGACATCCATACCAGCTCCTGGGGGGACGACCCCGAGAGGCACCCATCCACGATGTGAGAATCCACAGAAAACGTCCCCTGCCTTGAAAAGGGGGGTGACCCCTGGAACGTGCAACGTGCTGCTGTGACGTGGAGAAATCCGTGCAACGTGCGTTGTGGAAAACGCTTGCAGGCATGAACCTGAGAACGAGGGAGGATGTGTTCTCTGCTCAAACACAAAATGCCGTGCAGTGTTAGCAAATTTTCGGTCCCTTGGAAGGGAATCGACGTTCTAATGGTTTCAAACCTAGATGTAAGCCGAACACCACCATTACCTCACAGTACGGCGTCTGGACCTCAGACAAGAATGAAAAATCCCCCACCCGAGCAATGCCGCCGGGGCTTGCAAAGTACGGGGGTTGGGGGGGGGGGGGAGAGACTCGATGCAAGTAGACAAAAAAGTTGACCTGACATTGCAAAAGTGGACAACTCCGTTTTACAAGTTAGCAGTCACTCGACGTTGTTCTAAGACAAGACCTGAATTTAATTTCAACTCAAAGAGATGAACCGAGTTTCCATTCACAATGAGTTAATGGTTCCAACCCAGCCACACGCCAGGAGCGAGGTCGGGGGAGGGGGGGGGGGGGGCATCCTGGTCAACCTCCTACAGAATCTTGCGTCTTTGAAGTTGAGAAATAAAACAGCAGAAAACTTCAGTGTCAGTAACGAGCAAGGAATTTTAAAATTAAAATAAAAAATAAAAATTCCTTCAGATCTGTTGAAGTCTGAGTACGGCATTTTTCGGCGCTGATCAGACTTGTGCACCACTCGGGGCTCCGTGGTGTTCGCCACGTCCTGATTGTGGGTCTTTTCCCCTCTATGGGAACTCAACATAGTGGCTGAGACTCGTTTTTGGCGTTTTCTCTGCCACGAGACATTTTAGGGCTAACTCCCTCCTTGGAGTTTTCAATTTTTGTTGCATGCCCTTCACACTTCCTTCTTGCAAGGATTTTACAAGCCACGAATTAACCATCAAGGAATTTAAAGTTAAATTAAAAATCCTTAACGAAATTAAAAGAAATGCAAAATATTGGAAGGCGTTTCCGATGCAGCGACCGTTTGATCAAATGAAAGAATCACCGTAAAAACCCGCACGATACGGCCAATGTGAAGAACCAGACACGGCCATGCAACGGCCTGTCAACTCGCCATGGCGATGGCCGGCCACAGCCCGTGACGAGAGCCGGGAAGTGTAACCAGGATGTGGCCAAGGACTAACAAAGTTGCAACGTGAACTATACGTGGCTAACAAGGAACGCTGACGAACTGTGAAGAATACTACGATGTTTAGCATCCTTGAAGTTATGACAACTGAACATATCGAACTTCTAGCAACAAGTGGCGATTGGTGGTTAACAAGTGGCGATTGGTGGGTAACGAGTGGCGATTGGTGGTTAACAAGTGGCGATTGGTGGTTAACGAGTGGCGGGTAACGGGTGGCGATTGGCGGTTAATGAGTGGCGTGTGACACTCCTGGCACAACGCACCGCCCTTCAGCATTAACAGTACGCATCTAGTGCGATTCGCCGGCGATGAGGATCTGTTGAAGTCTGAGTACGGCGTTTTTCGGCGCCTATCAGACTTGTGCACCACTCGGGGCTTCGTGGTGTTCGCCGGCGATGAGGATCTGTTGAAGTCTGTGTAGGAAAATGTCCGCGTTACTCCAGCGAATTCCTAGTCCTACAAATTACTGTTTTGTTTCAAAGAAGGTTCAGAAGAATAACTAAAGTTCAACTGTTTATTTAACAGTGACATTGCAAGGTTACAACAAATGACACACGCTTGACCACATGGCTTAAACAACATGACTGCAGCTTGCAGCCCATGCTGCCTGCATCGACCCCAGAACGCGAGTGAGCGTTCGCTCCATTCTAAACCGGAAGTTAGTCCCCACCAGGCTAGAGCGCTCGATAAGCCGGATGTTTCATTCTCCAGGCAAACGGGGCGTAATTGCCGACCAGGCTTTTCCATCGCTCTTTCCTGAACTGGGAGACAGTACAGTACATTTTAGTCTCAAATGATATTTTAACCAATGATATGAATAATACAAATAAATTCTTTGCTGGGAAGAACCAACTATAGCTAGGCTATGCGTACAACCAACACACCCTCCCATTCTTCTCATGCAAAAACAATGCTACAGAATTTATAACGTTACTTATGAGTCACAATTATAGAACACCGCTGAACATAGCCTATTCAGCCGTCCTGGGTTCAGCCATTTCGTCAGCATGTCTGCAACATTTAGTTCAGACGGTACTTTATATAAACAGAAATATTGCTTTCGTAACCAATCCCTCAAAAACATATATTTAATGTCAATGTGCTTTGACCTCAAGTTTTCTACCTCATTCCTAGTAAAGTGGATGGCAGATTGTGAGTCGCAGTACAATTTTGGTGTTGTAGCCAATGGTGCTAATACTGAATTTGACAATGCACTGTGTAGCCAGTGCAATTCTTTTACTGCCGGAATCATTGCAATGAATTCTGCCTCCATTGTACTGAGGCACACCATACTCTGCTTCTTACAGCCCCACAAAATAGGTACACTACCCAAGAATACAATGTGCCCACCGAAACTACGCCGGTCGTCTCTATCGGATGCCCAAGATGCATCCACATATGCATACAATTCAGATCCTGTGACACTTGAAAGATCGATAGCATAATGTTTCGTACTGACTAAGTATCGCAATACGTTCAACAACAAGCGAATATGAATGGGCGTAAAGGCATTGTTATATTGGGATAATATTATAACACTCAACAGAATATCAGGCCTTGTTCTAGAAGCTACATACAACAAACTTCCTACAAGTGACCTGTATGGGAAATTTACACTTGTCTCATTTTCGTCTCGCTTCTTTTGAACATAAGTACCAGCCGGTACTGGTACACGTACCTTACACGTTCCATCGACATCATACCTCTTTGCGAGTTTAGAAATGTAAGACTGTTGATGAATTACTGTCTTGCCATCAACTTTTAGGAATTCAACACCTAATAGGTTTTTTACTTCCCCTAAAGACGTGAGTTCGAATTTGGATTTAAGCAACGTTACTATATTTGCTCTAATAGTTTCGTTTCTGGCAAACAAAAGCAAATCATCCACATAAAATAATAAAACTGCATCTAAACCAAAATGATAAACACAGTTAAGTCCCAAGAACTTAGAAAATCCTATCATCACTAATGTCTTTTCAAGTTCTTCCCACCATAGTCTCCCACTTTGGTGAAGACCATATACGGCTTTTTGCAATAGCCACACCTTACCATGGTTAAATACAGTTTTGAATCCTTTAGGGATTTCCATGAAGGTTTTGCAATCTAATGTACCATAAAGGTACGCACATTTAATGTCTAAATGTACATTTGTCCACTTCATAATGGATACCAATAATACATAAAAGAATCTAACCAAAACAAAATTTACAACTGGGCTGAATACTTCGTCAAAATCAACACCGCTTGCTTGACGAAACCCCTGAGCTACTAGTCGGGAGCGGAAACGTTTAATGCTTCCATCTGTATTTTGTTTTACCTTGTATATCCATTTACATCCCAGTACTTTCATATCATTAGTAACATTAACCTCTTTGTATACCCCTCTTTTCTTAAAAGACGCAATTTCGTCTTCCATGGACCTTTTCCATTCACACTTTTGAGGAGAGGAAATGGCTTCCTCATAGTTACTTGGCTCAACAATACACATGTAAGCCTCTGCATCACTAAAATCAACAGGACTATCCCTTTCACTAGTGGATACATTTTCGGGATCAGGTGTTCGTCTACCCCTAAAATCGAACACTGGTTCAAACTGATATCCCCGTTCTACACAATACTTTTTGATATCATTAACACTGCGGAATGTAATTCCATCTGGGGTGCGATAGTACACATCTATCCTACCTACCCTTTGCCCCGTTTTACGGACTACTTCCCTTCTCCAATTCTTATAATTTAAAGGAGCTAATTTGGGGGACGAGCCTACACTATTACTACGAATGATTGGCTGTGGAGGAACGTCTTCAATGGTTACTGGGCCCTCGGTCTTATCTTCTGCTTCTGATTCTACACTAGAATTACCATCTGATTCTGACTCTGTACCAGAACTAATTCCCTTTTCATAGTTAAATTTAGTTGCACTTTCACTGGGTTTAAGAACACTCTTAGGCCTATACTGCAAGGACCTTTTCTCCTTTCCCCATAACTTATCCTCATCTACTTTTACATGTTTAGTTTCAACAATCATGTTAGTTCGGGGATTCCACACTCTATATCCTACCGTGTCAACTGCATAGCCAATGAATACCCCCTCCCATGCTTTAACGTCGAGTTTATCCCTTCCCGGCTTGTTGAAGTGTACATAACACATTGCACCAGGTCTTCGTAAATGTCTGACTGATACACCTCGATCAAACAATAATGTATAAGGGACCTTAAAGCCTAATTTTGAGTGAGGGTACCTATTCTTTAGGTAGGTGAATGTACATACAAATTCTGCCCAAAGATTGCGTGGCAGAGACGTCTCGTGAAGTATTGCACGTACCCCTTCTATCAACGTGCGGTTAAATCGCTCAGCGATTCCATTCATAGCTGGTGAGTAGGCATTGGTTCGCTGGTATCTTATACCCAACTTACGTAGATAATCACAAAATTCACCTGAACAAAATTCCATACCACGGTCCGTGCGGACATTTACAATTTTGAGGTTGAATTGTCTTTCAATTCTTGCACGAAAGTCAACAAAAGTTTGAAATACGTCGCTTTTCTTAGCGATCGGAAACACCCATGCATAACGAGTATAATCATCAATTATAGTAAGCACATATCTAC
>JAHWFP010123165.1:0-11318 GCA_023313725.1 Lithobius niger | reverse complement strand
TAAGAGCCGAGGATAACGTAGCCTTGCCGTATTAGTTAGCAAGATAATCGCTACACCTCGAAGGGCAACTTATGTAGAAGGCTGCCTAGTGTGTAAGCCCCACCCAAACCCTAACCTAACTTGATTCAGTCTAATAGCTTTCTCACTGCCGTTTCCGGACAGGGGGAAGCGCCGCGTACAAATGCCAGTTTCCCTCTACCACAGACAAAAAAATTCCTAGGCACGGCCCTGAAGCCATTGTGCGGCCACCTAGCCTAATTTTTTTTAATGCGGATATCCTCATGTGGCCGGAAATTGATCATAAATATTCGAAAATATTATTATTTTTTGTCTAGAAGACTGGTTATCATCAAGAAAAAGATCCCGTAAATACTGGATACCATTCGTTTACTGCAGTAAAATTAAATTATGCCGGCTAAAGATTTATACAATCAATACAGGTTGTGGTTGCTATTCTTTAACCACAATTTTAAATTCTGTTATCTTCAAACATCCTGTATTTAATAGAACGTCCTAAAAAATGCAATATTTTGCAAACGTCTGCAGAAGGGTCTTAACTTGCTTGATTAATTTTTTTATATCCATTGTCGATTGCAAAATTGAAATAGCTGACCCCATGAAACCCAAAGAATTGTTCGAGCATTTCGATGGTGAGCTTGATTCATGGGAACGATACCGTACACTCAAGGGTTATCGTATTTTTATAAAGCAAAGAAAATTGCCGACTTATACAGAGTAAACGTTTTGATGGCGTCAGTTGCGCCGTGAGATGTTTGCAAGAATTTTGAATATTTTAGTTCCTGAAGAGCCTCGTGAAACGACGTACGCATATATAATCAAGCCGTCTTAAACGACCTTGAGCCCCGCTCAAGTGTGGTATCGGAGAGGTTAAAATTCTTTCGACTAAACCAACAAACCGGGGAATTGGTAGGTGAATGAATATATTTCAGTGCTCAAGTCAATGACGAGGTTTTGTGACTTTTGGTACCTTCCTAAACGACCAAACAGAGCGAACCAAAGGCACCAGTGTTGGTGACAGTTTGGCTCATTCCTTGTTAATATCCGTGTTGATGCGGTTTGATTGACGTCAACATCGTCAGCGATGAATCTGTTGCGTCAAAACTGTTAGCTCGCGCATGCTCAAACCTCCACCCTAGCAAACCACCTACCAGAGATGGTTCGCGATTTGGCATTGCTCTCGCCTGGTCAAATCTATTAGTCAATCCTGGTCAAATCCATTAGCCAGGTCTGGTCGCGGTGAAGGTATGACGTAATGAATACTCTGCTGAGCTTGTTGAGCTGTATTGTAGTTTAGGAAGGTACTGAGTGGCTGACGCAACATCACTGCGTACGTGCTACGTCAAGTTTGGAGCCAACTGTCTCTAACAGTATTGCGTTCTGTTCGCTTTGTTCGGTGCTTTAGGAAGGTACTGTAAGATTCAGTTAAAGAGATAACAAAGAAATGATTCGTGACTGCCTAATTGGTGGCATGCACTTTGCATTAATTCATGGGATCCAGGGCGGAGTGCAGGCGACCTGACGGCAGCCATACTTGCTCCGTGTTCATTTTTAACCACGTGATCGAGAATTATCAATGAAAAACGGATGTGACCGCGCGGCACGTCACCGTGTTTTTTGGCCGTGACGACCGCTGAGACGACGCGGGCGCCCTAAGAAAACTTGCAGAAACACCGAACTTGCTTTATCGGTTGAATCGACAGTAGCAGTCCAAATTTAAATTCGGGAGGAACGGGGGGGGGGGGGGTAGTTCTGTTGTAACAAATTCTGGTAAACGCAAAATTAATCCTAGCATTAAAACAAAGCAAAGCAAATCCGGACATATCCTCTCGAGGCACAAGTTTAAAGAGTATTCTTGTGGGCATTGCCAAGAGAAAGGTCACCTGAAAGTCGTTTGTCATGCAAAATCTAACGTGATGAGCATAAACAAGTGTTAGCGCTCGAGGAAACCTTTAAGGCAAAGACTTGCAAAAAGTGTAAGTGTGATACGTCCTTGGCTTGGACGACACACTTAAGTCCCAGCATGGGCACCAATGGTAAAGGAACAACACGGACTACCAGAGTGTAGGCTACAGCTGATAAGACAACTAACTTCCTGTTTACTTCTCTTTAAATACTGTTACAACAGGAAGTCATGTGATATACAAATGCTATATACAAATAATGGGACAGCCTGTTAAGCAGTTAAATGGTTATCTAGGTAGCGTTAACATATTGACATGAAATTGAAGGCGGCCATTGTGGAGCACACAAGTGACGACTCCACAATACAGAGAGCGGAAAAAAATTTTTTAAAATAATCTAAGCCTAGCTGGAAATAAAATCATGATTACAAAGGCAAGATATATTTTTTTAGTTCACTACCTAGTTTTAAAGAAAGATACATATGTTTTCGCTTTTGAAGAAAAAACTAAACACTATTTTTGAAAGCTGTTTTACAAAATCAAAGAACTGAAGATGTACAGGGTTAAGCAAAAATTAAACGTTACTAAACTGAGTGAAAACTTTGCTAACTTTATATTTTTGTTTTGATTTCAGGAGCAAATAATTTTTTAATAAGTCCAATTAGTTGTTGTTTTTTGTCGTGCGTAGCCTTTTTCGTTAATTTCTTTTTAGCAGCAACCATTTCTGCAGCTGAAACGCTACAGCGTTGCTGTGGAAGGACATCTGGCACCCGAGAACTGGTTGCAGATGTTTACTTTTCGGTTAGTAAATCACCGGAGTGGAAATTGTGGCTCCAAGTAATTTTTAGTTCTGATGTTGAAGAATTTGTGTACATGAAAAGACAAATAGATACAAAAAGGATAAAACTGTGAAATTATTTTTTCCCACGAACAACAATATACACTACATTTTTACTTAATTTTAAAGGTGGACATTTTTAAAATAAACAGAACTGCACGATAACTAGGGACAGAAACATGTTAGCGTTACTCGCTACAGTTTAAAAAGAATTATCGTTTAATTCACGGGCAACTGGATTACAATTTAAAAAATGATGAAGTTGTAGCCAACTGGTACTTTTTTCTTCAAAAAACTATAAATTGAGCTTGTCAGGAGCTGTACACAGTCTCTTTGAACGAATTAGAGGATTATTAAGTTGCGCAGCAATATCGACCTGTCATGGTGATAGCCCAACTTTACGTTTATTGGGATTCGGTTTCAATTTTTTGTTAGAATGACTTGGCTTCGGTGGTGATTGGTTAGCGGATGGTGACGTAACAACCGATGAAGGTTGTGACCTTTCTGACTTCGAATTTCCTACGGGAGGAGCGCTGGTACTAGCCAAAGGTGATTGGATAATTACGTTTGCAGAATCATCCACTTCGTGTGTGAGGAGTGATTTCGCCGGAGTTCTACTGCCACCTGGTGACTTGTGAAGCAAATTTTCAGGTGATTTTTCAAGCTGTAGGATTGGTGGATTTGAGCCCTAGACGACAGATATCGACTTTCTGGATTGGCCGAGAGATCGACGCTCAGGAACTACGTCAGCGGAACTTGGCTTTTCATGTGTTTTACGGTTGGTTTATGTTCTCTACCTAACCACAGTTGTAAAGGGGTGAACTCCTTATTTGATTTATTCGTGCACCTGTTTCTGACATAGTTGAAATTAGTTCAGCCCAAAGGGACACTGGGAGATTAGCACTGGTTAGTGTTGCTCTGACTAGGTTTAAAAGAGTACGATTTAGTCGTTCAGAACGGCCATTTTGTTCTGCACAATAAATATTTGTAGTAGTATGTTTAAACCCCTTTTCTTTAAAAAACGAGGACAGACTTTCATTTAGATACTCTGTACCACAGCCAGATTTTATAGTTTTAACTTTTTGACCGGTTTGCCTTTCGGCCATCACCACAAATTCTTTCACCTTGGATGGAATTTCCGACTTTTTCTTTAATATATAAACAGTCACAAAACCAGAGTAGTCATCTGTAAAAGTTAGCACATAAGAATTTCCTCCTAACGACTTTACAGGAATAGCAAGCACATCCGTGTGCACTAATGCAAGTTGCGTTTTCTCCCTTGCAAAATGCAATGCTGGGAACGGTTTCCTAGTTAGGTTAGCTTCCAAGCAATCATGACAAGGTGGGTTAATATTTTTCTTCCTTGGAAGTTTAAAGTCTCTCAAAGCTCTTGACTCGCTAAGTTCTTGTAACTTAGTTATAGGGACATGCATGAATCTCCTATGCCATAATTCAGGTTTATTTTGAATTGTGGGACTTGCGGGCACTATTTTATTTATTAGAGCAGTTTGGCCATATGGAAAATTCTCAGGATTTTCATTTTGTCTGAGCACTTGATTTATGATAGGACTGTCTGCTAAGATCGGGTTACCCAATAATACGTATAGGCCATTTGTCATTAACGCCTTAGCTAGTAGTTTACGTCCATGGTATATTCATATAACTATCTGGTATATTATTATATTATATTATTATTATATCTGGTAATTATCTGGTATATATAAAACTAAACAAAAAAATGTCATCTATCAAATCCCGTGTAGCGAACCAACATGCACAGCTAGCTACATAGGAACCACGAAACAGGAACTTAATAAAAGGATTTCATCGCACAAATCCAACCTTAAATACAAAGATAAAACCAACTCTCTTGTTCAGCACCAGATAAAGACAGGGCACACCCCAGATCTTCAAAATACGCAAGTCATTTTTCAAGAAAATAATTTTCGTGCACGTCTTAACTTAGAAACACTTTGCATCCTAACACAACGACCACCAGTCCACAATCATTTGATGCCTAATAATAAACAGTTTTCAGAATATATACCAATCCTTCACAAATTTGGAATCGCAAATTTTTCCCACCAGGGCCATCCCACATAAATAGCCGCCACCTCCACTCTACAAATCACTTCTTCCCTGCTTCGTTAGGGAGAGGTCCTCCCAGTTCAGCTTTTGCGCTGACTGGGCTTCACTTTTATCTTTTTTAACTTTTTATTTTTTATCTTTTACTGCTCTGGCTTGCTTTTCTTTAGAATGGGAAACCATTTAAGTGTATCTTGTTGACTTGTAGCTTATGCTATAAAATATATTTTTTGCTTGACAACGGGATGATAAATCCCGAAACGTCGCATTTTACATGTGCACTTGCTGGCTTTTTAAAACGTGAACTACTTTGTGTGCTTTTATTCTGTCAATCATGGTATATTAAACAACAAGTTTCATAAAAAATCACATGGCAGCATTTGCTGTTGCCGATCTTACCGAAAACAGATTCACCTCAAGATCTGGAACGAACAGTACATCTTTCAAGACAATGTTACCTTTACCGGTGTTGTACAACATATTCCCTTTTGAATGAGGTAACAAATTACTTTCTTTGCTTGCTGAAAGTATAGGTGAACCATTCACTTTTACACAGTTAAACAACCAATTTTTCTTGCAGATCAGATGGTTCGATGCACCCGAATCCACCACGAATATGTCTTCTAGTTTTTTACCTTCATCTTTGTTTGATGACGAGAAAAATGACCAACCGCACACGCTCGTTATTAGTGCATACGTTCCAGCTGCTGCTGTCGCCAAAAGTCCTTTTGGTTGCTGGCTTGCTTCACCCTGTATTCCACGAAAAGATGCGCCTCTTCTCCGGAAACCTCTTCCAGTCCGATGGCTAGAGCGTCCTCTTCCACAGTTGCTGTAAACAGAAGGGTCAGGGGTGAGGGACATTCGGCCATTTTGTGATTTTTTCCTCCACAGGTAAAACAAACTAATTTCTTTTGGTTTGTTGTGTGATTTGCATTGTGCGTAAAATTGTTATTTGCATTAACCGCCAAAGCTGTTGAGTTTAAAGGTTGAGTTAAGTTACTTGATGATTCATTCCTAGAATCTTCAAAATACAATAGTTCTTTTACTTTTGCACAAGTTATAGTGTTTGCTCCCATTGCTGCAAACCCCATAAGCAAATTATCGCAACTTCTAGGCAAGCCACTTAAGATACACCAGGAAATGTTAACATCAGCCAAAATTATGCCACAATCCGTCATTTCATTTGCACATTCTTCTAACCTATTCACATAAGCACCCATCGTTTCGTCTGGCGTTTTTATCAAAGAGTAAAATTTTCTGTGCAGGGCAAGGCAACGTAGAACGTTGTTTGGTTAAAACGTTGTTTTTAAATAGTTCCATAATTGTTTGGGGTTTTTTACCGTATTTGGTATGGTAACACAGCCTACTGCCAAATATAATAGCATAGTCCCCATTGCTTTTTGGGTCCCCACTAAAATTTTATTCTGGTCCTTTTTCCTTGCTCTCTTCTGTTACAAAAGCCCACAGCCCTTGGTGCATTAGATAAGCTTTCATTTTATCTGCCCACTGGATATAGTTAGTCCCTTTTAAAAGTGGAATGGGAGTCTGACTTGAAGTGGAACCGTTAGTCGTCATTTTTAAGTTCTGAAATTCACTTCGTTCTATTATCTGCTTTTTAGCGTGGCAGCCAAGCATGTATACTCCCGCATTCGGGCAGCTAAAGAGTTATTCCCTTTTATAAACTCCTATTCTCTTCTCTAGCAAGTTGATACTTGTCTGTATTCTTGATTCTTGCGTCTTCTTGTTGTCCATTCTCTGGGTGATGATTTGCACCTCCTTTTTGGCCTCGGTTCCAAAATTTCACCGCCGTTTTGTCGACACAATTTCTTTTTACACGCTTTCATCTTTCCTTGAAAACTTCTCCAATAGAATACTGCGTGTGACTCCATAGTTCCATACCATAACGCCCTGTCTACCACATGATGAGTAGGCGCGGTGGAAAGTTATGAATACGTGAGCATTAGCGTGATACGTGAAACTAAGTAGCAACAACACAGTCGGTTTTCATTTAAAGCCGTGTATTCACAATACCATATTAACACTGGTACATGGGAGAATGAACAATTTCGAGTTAAATATACGACCTGATGGTTTGGAGGATTGACAAGAAGTGAAGCCCTGTTCGGCTTCTTTAGTTACCGTAATACCATCTTGTTTACAAAACACTCGTCACAAAGCCAACAATACTATTACTATTTAAAACTATTGTCTTCATCCGTAACGTGGACTTGAAGCACAAACATCTATTGTTGTGACCAGCTGAGTAGGATCCAAGATGGCTGATTCAGATTGGTTGAAGGAGCCGATGAGTTGAAGGTCATTGGCCCCGGATACCAACACTACCGTAGATGACTTTTTTGTAGCCATGTTAACTAAGCAGCAATTCACATAAGTTCTCAATTGTATGAGAACCGTGCTACGTTTATTAGATAAGAACATGGCTGATTCAGAACATGTCCCTGACAACAATATATGTTCTTAAACCTCATTTGCAACGAGATTCATAGCCAAGTCTACTTTGAGAAAAAATATTGGACGTATGTATAACTTTAACTTTAGCTGGCAAAGTTAGCTATTGTTCAGCTGCTCAACATCTATGGGTTGGTCGTCACTAATACCACCCTTAAAATCCAGAAGCCATTAATTGTCTAAGGACCCCACCACGACAGCAATCAAACGTATCCTAATCTAAAATATTATTCTTTAATTTAGCGTAGCATTCTTATAGTCAGTGATTAATTAGGTTTTTTTTAGCATATTTAATACGAGAGTCTGGTTTGACTGCGTTCGGTAACTAGAAACGAACTATGACCTCCCTCGTTATTTATTCAGCTCCCAGAATTTTTTTCTGGGAGTTCAGCCCCAGAAAGTCACCCCCATCGCTACATGCAATACAAAAAGGCTTGCGGTGAAATCTGGAACTAGCTACCATATAGCACAAAATTGCAGTGAGCATAGACGCGATATATGAAGCATGTAACCCAACACTCGTTCCAATTTAACGGTAGGAATATTGACGGGTCTGTTATAGTTTATGTGTTAAACTAGATGACGACGGATTGTGTATTCCAGGGATAATGAGCGTCACTCGTGGCTAACATTCGTTTTGCTCGTATGATGAAAAATTCTGTTCGAATCGCTTATTGCATTGGGCTATAACTGACGTAAACCGACGCAGCAAATTACTTGCAAGTCATAAAAGAAGAAAGATATTTTAATTTTCGGCATCCTCTTGTTCACGGCACCTAAACTTACAAAGTTAATCAACTCATACAACTTAAATAGTTTTTAGGAGCCATTTTCGGCTGCCGTTTTGAATTTCAACAAAACTTGAAGAGAATGTTATTCCGATTATTCCTAACCAGTATTTTTGTTAAGTCTGATGAACGATATAAAAGATAAAGCTGCCAAAAACCATTTTTGGGATGTGTAGCAACAGGAGTAAAATCGAGTGCATAGAACGTTCAGCCTGATTTCAAACAGTATCACTATGAAATTTCATTCGAATTGCTTTATGTGTTTGGCTATAACTACTATAAACCATTCTTTGGACGCCATTTTAGACCTCCATCTTGAATTTTTACAAAAGTCAAATGGGACTGTTGTAATAAATATTTATGTGTTATTCTGCGTATTCGAAATCAGTTTGTGTTCAATCCGATGAACTATTTAGAAGATAGCCAAAAACCATTTTTAGGCACCATTTTGTTCCACCATTTTGGATTTTTAGCAGTTGTTATAAATTCAAGTATTTACATTATGCAGGCTTAGTTCGAAGAATATTTCTACCAAATTTCATTCGAATCTGTTCATGCGTTTGGCTATGATTGCAAAAGAAACAGACAGGCAAGGACAGACACACAAGTGCCAACAATGTCGAATTAAAACGAGACCTCTGTCGCCACGTTCACTCGGTCAGTTAACACCTACTTTCTCTACTATTGCTTGTTCGACTTCATGGTGCGTTGCGTCGCAAACAATATTTCGCCGGGAACCGCTCTTGCTCGTTGAAGTAGAAGGATTTAGATACAAGTGCGATAAATTGGTGGCTTTTTCTCTGCAGATATATGAAAAAGGTGCTATTTGGCTTCGAGTTATCAAAATGAAAAAATACCTCTCAATAAATTGGGCTATCGTTTTGCAAACTACATGTTGTATACACAAATCA
This sequence comes from Lithobius niger, assembly GCA_023313725.1. Taxonomy (NCBI): domain Eukaryota; kingdom Metazoa; phylum Arthropoda; class Chilopoda; order Lithobiomorpha; family Lithobiidae; genus Lithobius; species Lithobius niger. The sequence goes on along the minus strand of JAHWFP010123165.1, from coordinate 2,305 downwards.
GGAACTTATACATTTTTAAATTTGTTATTGTGTCTTTCATAATTAACGTTTTTAGTTTGATCATTTATGTTCAGTAAGGCATGAACGCAATGTGTGTATATCAAATTTTATAAAATTCATATCAAATTCAGTTTTCCACTCTTTTTCCACTTCTTAAGAAATTTATTTTAATAATATCTTTTAGTACTGAAACCAGCTTATAGATTTTGAGATATAATGAGTAATAAGCCTAAAACTAGAAAAAGAAAAAAACACGTGGAATGTATGGTGTTCATAGAGCGTGAGTTGAGTAGTTCACCAGGATGCCACCAGGTGTACGCGCGTGATCAAGAGAAACGCGACTGGGATTGCTCACGTTGCGTATTAGGTTTTTCAAGGGATTTGTTGATTTGGCTAAATGCCTTCATCACAAATCGTTCACAGCACGTGGTGACATCTGGGATCAAGTCTAGTGACTCGAAGGTGATCAATGGTGTTCCACAGGGGTCCGTTTTGGGTCCTTTGCTGTTTGTACTGTACATTAATGACCTACATTTTCAAATTCCTCGGCAATTCAGTCGAAGTTTGCGGATGATCTCAGCTTGCACTCACCAATTGTCTCCTCGGAGGATGCAGTCTCATTGCAGGAAAGTTCGACGAAGTGGTAGTTTAGTCGGAAACATGGCAATTGACATTAGCTACAGACAAATGTATGAGCCTGATGTGGGAATTCGCACACGTTGATTGACTACAGAATTGATCATGATTCTTCGGATCTGATTGATTTGGTAAGGAGTTTGGGGATCTTCTTTAAATCTGACCTCAAATCGTCACTTCACTGCTGCCACATAACAACATCTGCGAATCGTCGTGCAGCTATTGTTCGCCGCTGCGTTACGTCTGGGAACTGGAAAACATTGCTGTGGGCATACAACGTTTATGTTCGTCCAACGTTGGAGTTTGCAAGTCAGGTCTGGTCGCCTCATCTTTTAAAAGATGTGAACAAGGTTGAATTCGTACAAAGGCGCTTCACAAAATCATTGCCTGGCCTGTATTCTATGCCCTACAAGGAAAGTCTTGCACGTCTCGAGTTGGATTCTCTGGAACGCCTTGGACTAAAGGCGGATTTAATCTTAACCTACAAAATTCTTCATCATCTTCTACCAGCCGAGCGTCCTTTTTTCGAACTATGTAGGAATCGCTCGCTTTGCTCGTTCAATCAACGCACCTCCGTGCTTCAGAAACACGAATGTTTGAAACCGTTTTAAAACCAAATCTATTGTTTTGATTTTTCCATGCATCAAGTCAGTTAATACAAAACCATCTATATCATTAAAACATACAATTTGTTTGTTTGCACATTGTACGTCATCTACTCAGAAGTAATCCCTTATGAAGCTATTTAATTTACGTGGAAATCGCTCGCTCTGCTTGCTCAATCCACAAACCACCGTGCTTCAGAAACACGAATGTTTGGCACCCTTTTAAAACCAGGTTTCCATGCATCAAGTCAGTTGATACAAAACCAATTTTAATATCTATATGTGTTTAAGTTGTAAAATACGTCGTCCGTTTAGGTTATTTTTGGCGTGCATCCTTTTCCAGATTATCTTTCTTTGCTCGAGGAGGTTTTCATGAACAAACTATGACGTCAGGAACAAACATCCTAAGGATTAAAAAAAAAAAACTGTGACGTTATTTTTAAGGGTTTTTCACATATTTGAGGGTCATAATATCAAGTCACAGCGATGAAACTAGGCCTAACCTGAGCGCAATTTAATTATCTTTCGTTTGGTCCTACTCCCATGTTTGTAGGTGCTTTGGTTCCAGAGGAGTAGACGTACAAACACACACGCACATCATACGTCCTTAATGATGGAGATGCTCTGTTATATGCCATTGTTGGTATTATTACGTATGTCTTCACTTCTAGCATGGACCGAAGAGGACACAGCAGAGGACACCACAGAGGACACAGCCAGTGGAACAGCACTTGCGCTGCTGCCCCTTCCGGTACAAATTATTTTCACTGCACGGCACATCTCGCTTATGAGGGAAGCATCATTCATAGAAGAATTGGATTTGGCGGACAATTTTTATTTAATTATTTAATTTTTATATAGAAATTGATTTCATTATTACCGTTAACTGCATTCAAAACACAGTAAACTAGCAAATTTCAAGGCCATTTCAAGGCCCTGACAACAAAAAATAAAGTTTTCAAGGTTTTTCAAGCCTTGAACTTTCTAATTTACGACTTCAAAGGAATTCAAGGCCATGTACGAACCCTGCCTAAGAAATTATTGCTAAATGTTTTGCATAAAAT
>JAHWFP010123163.1:0-16052 GCA_023313725.1 Lithobius niger | reverse complement strand
AAAGTATTTATGACGTTTCTTTATCGTCTACATTTTTATTGACCACCCTGTATAAGCTATGAGTAAATTTCACCACCCCAAACCAGGCTGACTATTGGCATAACAGAAGTTTCCAAAAAATATCGGCTTTAGACAGCGATGACATCATTCCAAGAAGAAATGGCCACCAAGGTTTAGTAATAGATATCCGAGAATCATGGAAGATTTAACGGCTATAATTGCTCGCGAGCAAGAAACGGCTAGTCCAATACCGAGGGGGTGGAGGGAAACACGAGTGTGCGAAGCGCCTATGATTCACCTTTTAATGCTAAGGTGTGACGTCAAGCTAATTTTCGTCTTAGTAGAGTTTTTTAAAGACTTGTTTCAAGAATTTAAGATTTTTTACATGCGACTTATGTAAATTCCTAACTGGAAGTTCCAGGTTGGAAACAGGGTTGGAAGCTTCCTGTGTATGAAGGCCGACCGAAGGGGAGAGACGTTCCGTAATACCGATGATTGTGTTTTAACGTAAAACTGCATTTTTTTTTCTACTTTAATAGTTTAAATCAGATGAGTGTATAAAATGCGCGATTCGCATGAGTCTCGTAGGTTTTTAGGTGTGTTTCAAAGTGTCGGTACCCTAGTTTTCATACCGTCGGAACAGAAGGTAGCCGGGTTGGGCCATTCCTCCGTGGGTGGGGGCCTAGCATAGTACGCGAGTTTTTTTTGTTTTTGTTTTCGTGTTAAGCTAGAAAGGAAATGTGTCGCAGGTTTAAATGTGCTTGTTTATGCTGGTTGAATTTGTGTTGCGTACGGTAATTTTGCATAGTCGTGTCATATGTCTCATGGTGGAGCAGGGGCAATTGTGTAGACCCCCGTGAAAAGTGTTAGATTATCAAAAAAGTGTGGGTTTTCAAAAAAGTGTGGGTTTTCAAAATTAACCCACTTTGACATGTTTTCACATTAACCGTATATAACGACTACAGTTTTAGCATGGGGATGTGATAGCGTGACGTCACCACCGTGCATTAAATTCAGTTAACCAAACAACTTAGCACATTGTCCAAGTATTTCATTTCTATTAGACTATTCTCTTTGCATTTTTAAGCCACTGAATCACGCAGCGTTTAGACCAAGGCACAGTGTAATAGAAGAAACCAATCAAACTTTACCAATAGTGGCAATTCTGTGTTCCCAACAACACTCTAACTCGTGTCAGCTTGTCGTGGCTGTAAAAAAAGCCACATTAAAAAATTCCATATTCGTTTAACTTCCGCCGTCAAGACGTGTCGTTTTCATAGTGACGGCAGACTTACGTGACATGATTTTCCTGGCTATCATTTCATCATGTTTTATAAACAACATTCTGTAGAGACCAGACATTGATATGACCTATGCCACTCTTGTTTTCCGTAAACTTGCTTAGCTTATTTAGCTGTTGCGTGGCTCAAGTAGCGTTAGATTTGGTCGCTAACCTTTCAGGCTGACACTACGTATCAAGAGTTAAAACCCCTGGCTAAGATTAACTGGTTGATAAAGAGTTTGAGCTTGTTGCTGTACGTAACTACGTTTTTGTTCTTGTTATTCCAGCTTGTATATATATATATTTATTCCGTAATTTATGTAGGTTACTTCGTGATAATACTTTTTTGTCACGCCTGTGGAACAAGGGGCGAACAATGATGTAATGGCTTTCAGAAAATACAAAATAAAGCAGCAAAAATTGTACTTGTTAACGCATTTGTGCATAACGCAAAAGTCATTTTCCGCAAGTTAGAAATTTTAAATGTAGGTCAACTAAGGGATTTTACGATAATTAAAAATAATTTCTTTGAAATTAAGGACAAACGTATGGCTAAACTGAAAAATAAAACTTATCAAACTAAAAAAATACATATGCTTCCAGAGCTCACAAACAACAAATATAGGGAAAAGTCGGGAAAATTTTACGACCAACTCTTGGAAAATAAAATACCAAAAGAATTTCGTAATTTGATTCGCAATTTCAATGCTCGTCACATGATCCTCAAAGTGGATCATGTCACCTGCTTGTGAATTGTTGTCCCAGCTACGAAACATGGAATTATTTTCCAATCATTGCTCGAAATCATTACCTATGACTGACATGGCGAGCACTGATCGACATCTGTATTGCCCATAAACGACTGATTATTCAACTTGAAAAATATTTATGGAAATGTCCTTGAATATTCTGTCTCAGTATGGATCGAGTAGTGTTTCGTCATATTTAAGTGAAATGTTAGTTTATTAGCATTGTTTACTTACATATAAAGGAAGAGAAATGAAACTGGTAAGAAAATAAATAAACAAACTCCAGTTGTAGCCTTTGCACCAGTCTTCACTGTAGACCCCATGCTAATACGGCAGATTTTTTTAATGTAGTTACATATAGCTAGGAGTTTCTGGTAATTCTGCACGAAGTCTCAGTACTGTGCATCGTTAGTCAGTAGACAATTAGTGAAAAAGACTAAACAAACATAAGTTCAAGTTTCATTATTTGTTATACCAAGAGAGTATAAAGACTGCCATGGGAACAATGAGTACATTATTGTCTTCCAGGTTCTATTATGGCGCTTGACATATCACAGAGATTTGCCTCCGTCACCCTTGTAACTAAAGGAACTAAAGCGTAAAAGCTGTCTATCTGCAAAATCAGATGACACCAAGCACCGTGGCTTTTAAAATATCAATACTATTTACATTTTAACTGTCGACCCTCGGTGCGATTCATAAATCGAATTATAAGAATAATTTAAATAATTTAGATGAGTAAAATAAACTATGATATGTTCTACATCTATTCGATATTATTTCTAACCAGTCACGAGCCAGTTTGGTTACCAGGCATGTCATATTACGCCGTATGGCATGGTGCAACTCGTGCTCCAACAAAAATAAAATGAAAGCTTTTAAATCAACTGCCAAATTAGGATGGGTTGGGATTTCACCTCCTTTACCATTTGAAAATTGTCTGAGACTATTGCGGAAAATGTTTGCCCAGTAGTGTTGACGGTCTACGTAAGTAGGGGAGAAAGAAAGGCCCGTCAAGGGTAAAGATTGTGGTAAGGCTGATGTACGATTATCTACTACATATTGTAAATCGAAAGCAATAAGAAGCTCATTTTATATCATAGGTGTGACACATCGTGTTATAATTTAGGAGTTTTCCTGCTGCACGTGAGAGATTCTCTGAGACACAAATTTGTTTAAAAGTGAAGATCTTAATACAGACTTTACACTGAAGTTTTGTCCAGGTTCAAGTGTGGTTTTACTTCTACTGTTTAATTGCATTACTCTGTGATAGATTTGAAACTCTTGTAACTTCCAGGTTAAGGCTACACTACTCATCATATTGTGCTGTAATGTTTTATTTAATTAATTATGACACCAATGAATATAGCAGCATTAATCAAAGCTACAGAGTGTTCTCTGCCAACATCTTATACTTCGCCTATAATTTTCAGCCATAGGTCGGTCGGTTGACGAGGTCAGTCCACTTGCAAAAAATACGAGATCTTGTATTTTTACGATCTATAACAACTGAACGTGAACAACTGCCTGAAGGGATGGTTGACTTCCAATGGTTGCGGATGTCGTAGCAGTGACAATGGGGTACAATATATCATCTTTAGAATATTGAGGCCCAACTTTATCCCGTCAATGTATGCAGAATCTTTGTGGAACAACATGGAGGGGAAAACGACATAATTAAAGTACCTTGACCCACAATATTAAATATTAAGTAACGTATAGACTCTGAATAAAACAATGCAGCTGTCAGCTAATATTAGAAATTCGTCTGAAATTAAGTCATCATCGTTTCGTGTAGGCAAATTCCAATAATAATTCCAAATAATTGCTTCCCTTCGACCACTTTAACATTTGCAGTGCAAACACACTTCATTAATTTGTGGATGCCTGCCTGGCAAGTAAGGAAATAAACACTCGAGGGCATAAACAGCTAAAAAAAAATCGCCTTTAGTGAAAATAACGTACGGGCTGGACAAAAGTGCTTCGTTGGACACATCTGGTCCACACAGGCCGTAGTTTGAAGACGCCTGGCTTTCACCTCTTTAATATCATTGGAATCACTTAATTCGTATAATTGTACTAATTATTAACAATAATAATTACCGCACAATGAGGATTCACATATGCGCGTACACCTTAATGCCCTTTTCGGCGAAGGAAAGCCCAGCTGAAACAATACGCAACTATGTAAAAACCCATTGTTGCCGGGAAAGCCCGCACTTTCAGCTGAAGGCGGGAAAAGTGCGGGCATTCCCTAGGGAATGCCCGGGGCTTGAAAAACAGCTTAATTTAACAAAACAAAACAAAAAACACGTTTGAAGTAGCAAAGCACTACATTACAATGCCGTTACATTTACAAAAGATTACGTAATGATTGTAAAATGGTTACAGTTTTTAATCACCAAATGTTTGACCGGGTTTTCATTTGTAACACGCCGGCCTGATACATTTGCTACGGCGTCCTAAATACCGATGATATTTGCTTGCATACCTCGGCTACTTTTCTTGTACTGTTGTAAGGATTTCAAGTTACGGTGGCCAGTTGTTTGCACAATGAGCTGCTCTTCTACGTTTGGTTGATACAAAGTTGTTGCTGACACGAATGTTGTGATTGCTTAATTAGCCATCCAACTAAGCAATTGGCAACTGTTACAACATTTTTGATGATGTTGGCCGGAACATTTTTACCCACGGGGCGGTTGTAATACAAAATGTTATTATTGTATTTCTTTTTGGGTTAAAAATACACAACCTCAGTATTTGCATGTTCGGGCCAATAATTTTGATACAGTCTGTGCACGTTGCCAGGACAACAAGAAGGATTGTCGGGAAGAGAAAATGCTTTGACTCTCTTTGGTTGCACTTTTATATGTTTTAAATAAATAAGCACAAGTTCCTGTAAATTACAAAGAAAAGAGGAAAACAAGCCAAACAGCAAAAATAATACACTAGAATTAACGTAGTACAGTAAGCCACCTTTGGAGCGGCATGACCCGGATTCAAACTACCAACCCAATTCGTCCCTAGATCACATAGCTGTTCGGCTTGTTTTCTTCTTTCCTTTTGTATGTTTTAACCCACGTTGATTTATTGTTGAAACGTTTAATATGTATTCAAGGTATTCTCGCCCATTTTCATTTGACCTGCCAAAAGTTTGTTGTCTTTGTGTTAAAGTTCTGTCCTGATTTTTGCCACGCAACGCACAAACATGCACATCGAAAAGCACAAACACGGAATACGATAAGGCATTTTGATATCAGTAGCCTACCAAGAATTTTAGTTTCCCGCAACACGTTCAACTATTTTCGAATCTTTACCAATAATGTAAAACCATGGCCCGTTATTTCAAGAACGTAACAATACCACGTTCTTTCAAAGCGTAGAACGTCTGCCAACAATAGCCGATAATGGGAACGAGCTCTTCCCCGTAATGGGCATTAAGTCGGATAATGACCGAAAACCTTGTGCATTCCTAAACAATGGCCCTCGGGACGCTGCGCGCCCTCGGGCATTGTTTAGGAATGCCCGCGGTTTTCGGTCATTATCCTTTACATAGTTGTCAAGCACCAGCAATACTACCAACGATTTTTTATATTTATTATTTACCCCAAAACAAAACTTGTTAAGCATTTCGGCCGTGTGAAGTCGTGATATCAAACGTCAAGCTCTTTTGCCAAGCTAATCCCACCAAGTAATAGTTTGAAGGTTAAATGAAATATATGAAAATTGATTGCTACGTATTTTTTCCCCGAAATTATGGGATGGAAAAGCTAATCTATTTTTTCTCGCAATTTTCATTTTTTTTGTATTCGTTCCGCTTTGGCACAGCAGTCACCTGTTTTCATGCGATTAGTATTTATTATGAGTATAGCACCTTATCTCGTTTAAACAGTTCTTGTTTTCGTTATCAGTAATATTACTTTCGTTACCAGTGTTGCTTTCGTTATCAATATTACTTTCGTTATCAGTATTACTTTCGTTATCAGTATTGCTTTCGTTATCAGTATTGCTTTCGTTATTAGTATCCACTCAAAACCAAAACTGGTAGAAAAACCCACCAAGTTTCCAAAAACGATCGGCCTTTGAAGGTAGTGATATCATTCAACCAAGGAAAGGCCACCAAGGTCAATCTTATTAGCCAAGTTAATCGCACCGACTAATAGTTCGAAAGTTTTCATTTAATGTCCAAAGTATTATTGGGTGCGATTAACTTGGCTAATAAGATTGACCTTGGCGGCCTTTCCTTGGTTGAATGATATCAGTACCTTCAAAGGCCGATCGTTTTTGGAAACTTGGCGGGTTTTTCTACCAGTTTTTGGTTTTGGGTGGACATCACAACTTTCATAGGACTGTGGACGTACACAAGGGTACACCGTGTTATCTTCATCTGTAGCTTTTTTCTAGAGGAATTCTATTTCTATAAATTTTCACATTTCTAATTTTCAAATTTATCATTGCCAATTACCCGTTAGATTAGCAAAATTGCCACGGCTAAATTTATTTAATTTAATTTATTTATTTAAACTTGCTTAAGTTACTTCAATCACATTTTGGGACACATTGGCTGACAATCACTGATTTCGTTCGCTCGCTCAATCAGCGCATCCTTTTCAGTTGTTTTGTTTATCCCTGCACCTTCCGAAGCATTTTATTTTTGGATCGTTAACAAAAACCCCGTTAGCTCGTGAATGCTCGTGTATTGTTGCGTAACCATCATCTAACGCACATCCCTTTATTCTTACGCAATCCACGGCAACGTTAATGTTTCCTTGTTTTGTTCTTCGTTAAGTCCAGTTTTTAGTTCGTGCAGGCTTTTACAATAAATCTAAAAACCAGTCTTAATTGTTCAAGACATTGTTACTTGAAATCGTTGGTTGCAACTTGGAAAAGAAACGAAATTTAAATTCGTTGGTGGCGAATTTCAAAACCCTCCCACGCATATGCCCTGAACCCTACAACTCTCAAACCAACAAAAGGACCATGCTCCGTGTGCCAAAGTTCAGCTGCGTGGGCCTTCTCAATTTTACGCTAGCCGTGAGCAAAAAGTATATGGAATTTGACATGGGAAAAATCTTATTAGCTAGCCACTTAGCCAGCTAGCCACTTAGCCAGCTAGCTAGCTAGCTAGACAGCAACATAACAACAACGTTATTGACGCATCTTTTTCTCTATGATTTGTGGATACTCATCCTTTAAATTTTAATTTTTCCTAATCTCTGACCATTCCCCTTACATTTTCCACAATTTGAAACATTTCCGTCGCATTGGGATTTATCCTTAACATTCCAAAATCTGCTTTCAGTTGCTTACAGTTAACAGACACATGTCTGCCAGTGAGCCGCCTTTTTATCATTAACAATCAATTTTTTAACAATCGAATGTCTACAATGGGATGATCTACTGTTACTTGGCGGCGACACACTAGCGTGTGTCTAGATTACTTTCGTTATCAGTATTACTTTCGTTATCAGTGTTACTTTCGGTATCAGTATTGCTTTCGTTATCAGTACTGCTTTCGTTATCAGTATTACTTTCGTTATCAGTGTTACTTTCGTTATCAGTGTTACTTTCGTTATCAGTATTGCATTCGTTATCAGTATTGCTTTCGTTATCAGTATTACTTTCGTTATCAGTATTATTTTCGTTATCAGTGTTACTTTCATTATCAGTATTGCTTTCGTTATCAGTATTGCTTTCGTTATCAGTATTACTTTCGTTATCAGTATTACTTTCGTTGTCAGTGTTACTTTCGTTATCAGTATTGCTTTCGTTATCAGTATTGCTTTCGTTATCAGTATTGCTTTCGTTATCAGTATTACTTTCGTTATCAGTATTACTTTCGTTATCAGTGTTACTTTCGTTATCAGTATTGCTTTCGTTATCAGTAATGCTTTCGTTATCAGTATTACTTTCGTTATCAGTATTACTTTGGTTTACGGCTTCTTTCTATTTTTGGGGGGGGGGGGGGGGGTTGGGGTTTTTTTCGTTTTAGGTTAAGTATTAAACGAGTTCGTTTTGTTTTGCTAATTCGTGCTACTTTGGTATACTATGCATTTAGTTTAGTTCGTTTTAATGCTTCGTATCTTAATCAATTGCGGTTTGCTGGAAACAAACACTTTATCTTCAGTCTACGTTTACAGTTTGTGTTAGCTATAATTGGCATAGTTGGAATGTTTAAAACAATGTAAAACAATAATTCTGGTCGTTTCGAGCTCCCAAATCCTGAACCACTTGAATAATTAGAAAGGTACATACGCAAAGGGCACATCTACAGAACAATATCTGTAGACAAAATGAACTAATAACCAGTTTTTATTCACCACACTAATAACCAGTTTTATTCACCACATTTCAGAATTTATTTGCGTGAAACAAAAATAGCGTTAGCCAGTGGCCAGTAACTAGTAAATAGTAACTAGTAATTGGGCAAATCTCAACGTTATTCACATCGTTTTTCCAAAAAGAAAATGGTAAGCTGTGTCACCAACAGTGACTTTTATGTTGTCGGGCGACCAAAGTCTCCCGATAAAACAAGTTTCAGCCTTTTCTGTCACATTATTATTTATCCTCATGTGCCTGAAAACAGCCAAACTACCTTAACTGTAGTGACACAACGTTTCTAGTGGTCGCCATCATGGCCGTAGAAAGCGGTGCCGGTACGGCTGGTGCGGCATTTGCCGTACCACTTTTCGGCAAACAAGTTTTAAAATACCATATATTCAAACACACACAACGCGTCTGGTGTCGTCAAACTTTTGAAGCGGCCCTGTAACACGCACGTGGCGTTCCTGCCGAGCTTGATGAACAGCACCTGTCCGGCTAGCATAACCATTGATAGTATGATGGTATATAGTGTGATACTATCCAAGTACATGTATAAACAGAGCATAAATTCTATCCCCCCCCCCCCGCATCCTACGAAGGACAATGAACTTGACCAAGAGAAGGGGGTTTTGAAGGAAAAGTAGTAAAAGTAACGCTAAAGTAAGCTTCAGCAAGTAGTCAACACCAAACTTTGGAGAAAGCGTCCAACACAGCAGCCAACCGATTATAACTTTCTCGAAAGTTAAGTCACTAATAACGGAATAGGAAGCATCGCCTGCATACACAAGGGGGGGGGGGGGAACGAATTACTTATTACATGCTACGTACATAAGGGTAAATTTCTAACATGAACTGACGTAAATAAAAAAAAATATATCACAAAGTAAAGGGTAACGAAGCTAATAGGCTGCATTAAAGACTGGTTTTGCAAGGATACAAGATACACTAATCTGAGAAAGAAAAAGCCAACTACCCCGACTGGGACTCAAAACACTTCCCACGACCTCACGCAATTTGGATACACTAACAGCTTACATAAACACAAAAATTTGCCCTCTCCCGATCAAAATATCAATAGCACAAACTAGCTTCATGGTCGAAATTGGAGGGAGAGTAGGGGCACCAACTATAAAGTTACTATCGGTCAGGAAAATGCACCCCAGTCGGTGGAACGAACTGCAAAGATTAAAAAAAAGTCCTCAAAAATTCTGCCCAAGAACCCGCCTCCCCCCCATAAATTCCGAGATTCCCCCTTGCTGTGGTTCACATTTTTAACTAAAAAATTAAATCTTAACATTTGTTCAAAACATGGCCTCCAGAACCAGATAAGACACTACAGTACCAGAAATTGCTTCAACTTCTGTGGTTCTGTCCGGCACCCTGCTGTGGGAACCACAGTACTCCCACAGACCCCAACTGATTTGGTTAGGCCGTACCACTTTTAATTTGCTTCCTACGGCCCTGGTCGCCATGCTCATGTATATGTTATCTGGATAGATGTTATCGTTTATCACCTTGGCGGGCGGCACACTAGCGTGTATCTTGATTTTTTTCCCTCCACTTATTACAATACGATAACTTATCGTAGTTGCAGAAAAAAATTCCGTAGGCAGAAATAAATTTGTTTTCTCCATGTCTCACACACAACTTTTATCCCTTACAGGAATTCCAGGCAATGGGTTTCGTGTGTACCTTTAAGTTTTACCAGAGTTTCTTCCACAACGACACTTTGAGGAAGGAACCTGTAAACCCAGAACTTGAAGAAATGGTTAATAAAGCAACATCTCTGCTGTGTAACGACTGCTCCAGAGAAGATTGTAACAATGACAATGATATATGTGAAGCCAAAAATTGTGATCCTACCAATTTGCAGTATCAGGTTTAGCCTATGTACTAATGAATAATACTTGCGGATGCTCAGTAAAAAAAAAGCATCTCAATAAAAGAATTTAATTGAGAATATTTTAGCAGACATTACTTTCTGTTGTATTAGCTGGTAGACGTGGCTATGGCTCTCACTCATGATTCCATTTAACCCTTCATTAAAAACGTCAACCCTAAAGAAATTATTTTAATATTAAGTTTTGTGAACCTTGTAACAGGGGCTTGTAACACGTACCTCACAGATACAGATTATAAACAAAACGAGTTAATCTGCTATTACCATTCTATATTATTCTATGATTCTTGTATTGTTGGAAAGCGTGCGATTAGTTAGATCGATAAAAGAAAGCCAGACGCACGGTGAAGAAACGACAGCAACTTATATTTCGGCGTCACTTTGCGATGTCATCTTTAGAGTAAAACGTACACTTCTTTCACTGTAGTTACGTACCTCACTGCAATGCATTTCCGTCATATTTCGTATCTGAAATGCCCTCCACGTATTTGTACGAAAGTTCATCTATTTTTAAACGCTTAAAACTTACTGTTATTTCAGATAAGAAATATGACGGAAATGCATTGCAGTGAGGTACGTAACTAAGTGAAAGAAGTGTAGTTTTTACTCTGAAGATGGCACCGCAAAGTGACGCCGAAATATAAGTTGCTGTTTTTCTTCACGGTGGGTATGGCTGTCTTTTATTGATCGTATTACTCTATTGTACTGTTTACGTATATTTCTATCGTATTTTGTTGTAGCCGTGCTCCATGTGTTGAGCGATGCAAGACTCGTGGCTAAAAAAAAAATTTAATGCTGAATTTATTCCCGACGTTTTGGTAAGGAACAGGCCAAGACATCGATCTGAGCTAATTTCAATGCTGAAAAAGCCAGAATCAGAAGGCTTTAGGTTTTAGCACTCATTCAAACCTGTCGTTTTTTAGCCGGACTTCTTTCAGTTTTTAAACCATCAACTATACCACGCGCAATGGCTGTTTGTCGTGACGTCACCATGAGTTAGCCAATGATGAACGAGAACAACGGCTGTTTGGCCGTATGATTGGAGTAGCCCAGTCACGTGACATGCACGTCACAGAAAACAGCCACGGCGCATGGTATACACAACTGCTATTATGTAGTCAGGTATAACTACATATAACTACATACTTATGTATAAAATAGCCATTGTCTGTACAAGCAGTAGAGCATACGAGCAAGTTTCAATTAAGCACGGTTTCAGTTAAAAGTCTACAACAGTTGGTTAAATATATATGGATTGATTGGATTCAGGCAAAAGTTTGAACAAATTTTCCAATACATTTCCAATTCATTTTCCAATTCATCTCTAGAATCTATTGTTTGCATCGACTTTAAGGTTAATAGCAAATGGAAACAATAGAAATAAAACCAATGCTTCATTAATATTGCAGTAACTTGCAATGATTTTTCCTCGTTAATCCTAACACTTTTCAGGGGTAAAGCTTTGCCATTATGGCTATTCATTGTGCTGTCATTGTTATATTGCATGTTAGACATGTCCAGTAGGGTGCTCCAAAAAAAATAATTTTTTTTTCAAAAAACTTTTTTCCCTGGCCGTTTTCCCATTTCACTTGTCAATGTGAGTTGCCACAACAAAATGTCAGTTCATTTGAGGCATTCTAAGCCTTACCGCCAGATTTTGAGTGTTAATATAGGTAAAGCAACGTCAGGTAAAGCAATACAGGTAATACAACGTCACTGGCAAATGACGGCAAAAATAGCAGAAACCCCTCCTACGTCATGAAACTGAAGTTTGGCTACGTAGAACGTGATTGAAGAACTTCCTATACTTTTCGAATACCAACCCAGGAAGATGTGCTGAGATATTTTTTTACCTGAAAGATGGCCCAATGAAACATGAAAAGTTTCGTAACTTTAATGGCGCAGTAGTAGAGAAAGTTCTTGTGGATGTGCAGACACAATGGGAGAAGGCTGGGATTGAAACTCGGCACAAGGATAACGTGAAAGTAAAACTCCTAGATCTCTATGGTCCCTGCCGTTTTGTCCAAAAAAGCAAAGAGAACGCGTCAAATGAGCAGAAGGAACAATCATTCATTGAAGATATGACTAAATATTTCTTTATTGCACTTCAAAATGCTAAGGAGTGGACGATTGAGCCCGACAGGTTTTCCGTGTTTCTTCTACATTATTTCTGTGTAATTTTAAACTGTCCCGATGCAACCTCTTCACTACTTTGTTGCCATAAATTGTATCTTCTGTGCCCTTGTTCCTTCCTTCAAAGCTTGAAGAAATTTCACATCTTCATTCCTGTCGGTCTGTTGACGAAACCTGTCAGACTCAATCTTCCACTGAGCATTTTGAAGCGCAATAAAGAAATAATTAGTCATAACTTCAATGAATGATTATTCCTTCTGCTTATTTGACTTTTTCCCTTTGCTTTTTGGACAAGCTGGCAGGGACCATAGAGATCTAGGAGTTTTGCTTTCACCTTATCCTTGCGCCGAGTTTCAATACCAGCCTTCTCCCATTGTTTTTACACATCCGCAAGAACTTTCTCTGCTACTGCACCATTAAAGTTACGAAATTCTTCATGTTTTATTCTGTTCATCTGGTCATCTTTCAGGTAGAAAATATATCTCAGTACATCTCCTAGGGTTGGTACTCGAAAAGTAGGGAGTTCTTTAACCTCGTTTCCAAGTAGCCACACTCAAGTCTTATGACGTAGGACACGAGTTTCTGCTATTTTTGCCATCATTTGCCAGTGATGTGGTGAACTGGTGATACTATTTAGCAGTCAGAAACTAGACTCTAAAAAAAAAAAGGAAAAAGATAAAATCAATAACATATCATAGCTTTAAAAAAAGCTCATATAACTTCATATATATTGTGTTCCATACATGTACTACGTTGTGTATGGACTTTACCTGTAATAACACTCAAAACCTGGCGGCGAGGCTAAGAATGCCTCAAATAACCTGAATTTTTGTGTGGCAACACATTGACAAGTAAAATGGGAAAACGGCCAGGGAGAAAGGTTTTTTGAAAAAAAATTTTTTTTGGAGCAACCTTATCCTGCTCCATGCAATTCCTGCCTTCCCACGCCAATCTCTACCGGTTCTTTTTAAAGCCTCTTGTTGTCTCTTGTTTAAGAGGACGCTGTGCCCAATTTTTTGAACTCGATCCTGGGAAACAGTTACCATCTTGGTTACTATTAAAGCAGGGAATGTACCCTTTCTGTTGTTTATATGTAGTCTGCCAGCCTAGTGTTTGGGTTAATTACTTGCCAAATAATACCAAAATTATTCCATCTTAAGGAAGTGTTTGCTAATTAATTTATAAATTCTAATTTGTACATTAATTTATGATGCATTAATTCAACCGAATTGAAATTAACGGTAATTACCTCAATACCACGTGGGGAACCTGAAAAATAAAAAGAGCCCTTTAGTACTTTATTTTAATGCAACGACACGTGAGACTCCTGAATTAAAATAGAACCTTACAGTAGCCAATTGGGGGGTCTTTAGTATTTTATTTGATAGCATTGCCACGTGGAGCCCCTGAATTGCACACACAACCTTATAGCAAGCATTTGGGGCCCCTTTAGTTATTAGTTAATAAAAATCATTGCCACTTGGTACCTTGAATACTATACCGATTTCACACGTTATAATTTGTCGCGTGTTGTGGCCGTACCGTACCGTGCCGCTCCAAGCCGCTCTGCACCACGGCCACGTTCCCAGCGCGACTTGATTTCACACGTAATAAATACCGAAACGTGGCCGGCCACATTTTTCGACTGCCCTCTGACGGTCCAGCTTGGAACCCAACTACGGAAACGAAGATTAAAGCAGACCGAAGTGAAATTTCGGCAAATGTTGTTCGTTTGGCCACCTCAACCGTGTGCGGGAAAAGAAAAACTTGAAAAAAATGTTTAAGGAAGAGATAAAGATAACTATTGTTTTTGTTTTGTTTTTCCTGTTGTTGTTAGATTATAGGTTAGGTTAGTCGCCTGACAAAAAACTTCAAGGCAAAGTTTGGCATTTTAGTTTATAAAAACGGTTTAAAATTATTTTTAACCAAGAGTTACCGCAATTGTTTTTGTAGCGAAAAAGGTTTTTTGGCTACAATATAGGCAACAAGTACAAAAAAAAAAAAAAATAGAGAACCGTACGTCGTAAGGGAAAAAAAAGTAGAAATATGAGGAATCTACACTGTTAAAATATTCGACTTGTTTATTTATTGGTTTGTTTATCAGTGTGCCTTTCTATTCCCCCAGCAGTAAGGCCCGTAGAAAGATAAGAGTATATTGCCAAATGAAAAATAATTAAATTACGCTTCGGATAGGCCTATTTTCATTGTTCTAATTTGATTTTTTTACCCTGAAATACGCAAGTGAACTGCGAGTAAAGTTACCCGTGTGCGGAAAAAAAAAACCTGGCTAAAATGTCCAAGGAAAAAATAAATTGTGTTGCCGTTTTTGTTTTATTTTTTTCTGTTGTTGTTAGGTTAGGTCAAGTTAGTTGCCTTGGCAAAAAATTTTACCAGGGAACGACCTGCCTACCGCTTTTCTCTTTTGATGTTTTTTTTTTCACAACCCTTTTTTTCAATCGGCTTTTTTTTTTCTCCATTTGTTTTTTTTTTTTAAAGATTAAAAAAAAATCTTTTCTCAGAACTAGGCCACCTGAGCGTTACTAATAACTCTGTTGAAACAAGTTTGCATTCAAAGGGTTGTGTCAGCTTTAAGTACCGTTATGTTACATCATTAATTTTTTTTTGCAAGCATCAGTTTTCGCATGTGTAGTCGCGATGCTATTAAGAAATACATGTTCGGTGAAAATAAGTAGCACTTTTTACAGGTCCTCTCCGTTTGGTTTTGTGGCCAATTCTTCCGCTACAAAAATTCTGACTTTAGGCCTAAACGTTTGTCGACGCTTTCTTAATTTCTTAGTCGAAAACTTCAAGCTTAAAGCTATGTTTATTAGTCGTAGTCTGCTTTGATTAGATCGTCAGTTTGTTTTGGGGGCGGACAACGCGTTGCATTATGGGGTCGCAGGCCGTTTCGTCACTTCACGCAGCGCGGCACGGCACGCATCAGATTTCAGACGTAATAATTAAAGCGAACCGCTCCGCTCCGTCCAGTACCGAACCGCGCCGGCCACGTTTTGAAACGTGGCCAAGCTGGAGCGCAAAATCACGGCCACGTTCGGCCACGTTCGGCCACGTTCGCTTTATTTATTACGTGTGAAATCAAATTGCACGGTTCGGAGCGGCACTGCACGCTTAATTTATTACGTGTGAAATCGGTACTAAGGTGAACCTTATAGCAGTCACTAGGGACCCGTTAGTAGTCTAATGCAAAGCAATGCCACATGGGGTCCCTTAATAATAAACCATCTAATACCAGCCGCTTAGCATCCTTAGGGTCCGCTTAGGTCAATCCTATTAGTTATATGTAAATTGCGCCGGATCATACTTTTGGAAGTTAAATGAAAACCTGAAGATTGCTACCGTGAGTAGACTGTTCTACTTTTCATTTAACTTTCGAACTATTAGACGGTGCGATTAACTTGTCTCACAGGATTAATCTTGGTGGCATTTTCCTGGTTGAATGATAATTATCACTACTTTCAAGGGCCGGCCCTTTTTTGAAAACTTGGCGGATTCTGTTATAACAGATTTGGTTTTAGGCGGATAGCTATTAACAACAGAAAAAAGTAACGTTTGAAATGCATGCATATTTTTCAAATCGTTATCAACAGCTGAAAAATGTGTAGCTCGACTAAACGAAGGTTTTTGTGTTAAGGTCGATGGTTTC